>RJWM01002031.1:0-136961 GCA_004363535.1 Dasyprocta punctata | reverse complement strand
GAGAGGGAGCCTAGAAATGATAGCTTATGCGAAGCAGTGTGCCATCGACTCAGAGAATCTGATCAGGCGCATTCTATTTATGTGCCTGGTCTTGAACCAGTTAATTTGCCCTGCAGATGTATCTTTTCTGAATATGTAAACTCTCTCATTAAGATAGAAGCCATATGCCTGCTTTGAAGCCGAGCCAGACCCCACCTAATGCTGGCCTTTACCTCTTTCTTCTCATTGGTAATCAGCTCACTGAAGCAGATGTTACTTCCTGACTCCAGAGATGCCAACAGTCTTGCAAGGAAATGGATTATAGAACTGGGGTCTGCACTCAGCATGATCCAAATGTGGAAATCAAACTGAGCCCTTCTTACACTGTGTGTCTGGCATGGAGAAGAAAAAAGGGCTTAAATTCAGGCCTCAAAAGGCATTGATGACCAGTGCCATGGTGGGCCCATGTACCGGCCAATGGAAGGTCTTGCCAGTAGTACAGTTAACACTGACGGTGTACTTTCAGTTTACCTTTATGGGTTAATTTGACAAATATTTATTGACTGTACCAAGCACCGAAAAAGACTAAGGATGCAAAGATGCAAAGAGGCGTAGTTCTTGCCTTTGATACAATTTCCAAAGGAGTAGGGGAGACAGACCTATGAAGAAGCAAATAACACTGCAATGGAACGCTGTGCTCTTTGCTTGTTCTCTGAGCACTGAAGAATTCTGGTGATCTGATGCCATAGAGAGAGTTAGTTTGGGATTTGGCTTTCCATGACACGCTTCTCCACACTACAGTAAGTTCCCAACTTACAAACAAGTTCTGTTCCAGGAGAATGTTTGTAAGTCAGATTCATTTGTAAGTCCAACAAAGTGAGTTTTATACAGCTTTGACACAAGTATCAGTGTAAAGCATAAAAACCTAAACACCTACACAGAAAGAATGAGTGATGTCTACTATCTTTCTGTCTCAGGCCTGTCTCAATTATTTTCACTTCTGTTTCCATGGATATTGCTTTGTGCTTCCTAGCTGTCCCCTCCACATGACCACTGTTTTTCCTCTTGCTTCTGGACATCTGAGCTGTGACTGAGCACTGTACCACCACACACTGTCTCACTGTACAGTAAGCACACAGAAGCACAACAGTGACAGTGTCCAGCAGACACCTGAGCTACTACTGTGATTTATTTGCAACTGCAAATGTTCATAATGCAAGGTCCACTTTTATCTGTGGAAGTTCAAAACCCGAACGTTCGTAAGTTGGGGATGCACCGTAATCAGTTGGAAGCTCAGCAAGCCACATGCAAAACCTTACACTAAATCTTTTACTTTAATAGAAACACAAAGAAAACTAAAATCAACAGTCTTTGGCAAAACCTCAGAGTTTGCCCCAGAATTAATTTTTCTTTTTCTCAGGACTTTACTCCACCAGTTCTGGTTACACTGCCTGACTCTCCTTCTTTTAGAGAAGTCTTGAATGCTATGAAGTAAAGACTTCTGTTCTTTGCAAGTTAATTCTCAGTTTTGAGCAATGGAGAGAGAATTGCACCTGACCAGAAGAAGCATTGTGAGAATGGAAAGGAAGATAGCCCAAGCTCTTAGGGAAATCCCCTGCAGGAGGTGTGGAAGGTTCATCAAGTAAGGTTTGCATCTGATAAATTTAGGAAAAATGAAAAACTCGTTGGTGAACATTTAATATGCCCCATGAATTAAGATCTGTTCTTTCCAAACCGAATCCCATTCCTTAATGGGTACTGCTTCCCAGTGACAATAGTAGGGGTACAGCTTAGAGGGTGTCTGCCAAGTAAAGAACTGACTGCATTTTTCATTTATATTCTTCTACAGCAAACTCTCTGTCTTTACTAAGAGAACTCTGTACGATTATGAGTCTTTGCTTTTCTTTTTGTTTACAGTAATTTCCTTTTTTTTTTTCTTTTAGTATAAACGAGATGGTTTCTAATGGTGGGGGATGTACTGGGGTGAGGTTTGAGAAGACTGAGAAAAAAGATGTTGACTGAAACTAAATGCTGTATAATACTGGCTTTAAGAATTATTTAGAATCATAAGAAGAGAGAAAGATATTGTGGACTTCTTCTTTTTTAAAGTAGGAATTGCAGATACCATGTCTCTAAATATTTCGGGCTAGTTTCCTAAGGAAGTACACTGCCATCTTTCCCTGTCATAACCTTGTTAGATTTAGCTAAATAATAACATGAAGGGCCAAAAAAGCTTTTAAAGCTGATTTCCTTCAGTTTGCAATGCCTTGCCAGGAACTGGAAGACTAATTGGCCAGGCCCTTTTTAGTCTCCTCGCTGTTTGTGAAAATATAAAATGAAACAAAATCCATGGGCCTATGTGCATCCAGTTTAGTGCAAAACAGCATCACAGGAAAAATATATGTTCACATTAACTTAATTTTACTAAAACTGGAAGTGGTGAGAGGAATAATAAATCCCATTAGTAGATTATTTTCTGGTTCTCCAAAGGAGGTGCTTGCCGATCAGTAGCCCTTTACAAAGCGTTAAGTTATACCTTGGAACTCGGTCTCATGAAGACATGATCTGGCTCAGCTGCTGAAGGACCAGCTCATGGAGGCTGGAAGCAGTGAGGTGAAATCACAGGGCTTTTGTGTACCATGCTTCTCAAGGGAATGTAAATCATCCCACAGCTGTGTTTCATTCCACAGGAGTCTCCCAAACACCCAGCCACTCCAAAAATCATTTTATAGGGTATGTGCACACCCAAGTAATTAGAACACTATCCAGTTCAACTGTGAAGCCAGGTGCCAGAGGTGGTCATACGCAGATTTCCAGTGACTGTGTAACATATTGAATTGGAGCAAAAATCTACAGAACCTCTTCTTGCTGAGTTATGAAATTTTTTCTGATAATCAAAAGATCCCCAAAAGTTGTATGAATCATAAAGGCACCGGGAAACATCAGTACAACACATGTTGAACCCAAGTTGCATGATGTCTAAATTACTCTATAATAATGATCTTTCCACATAGTATAACATACAACATTAAAGTATAATTTACCAGCCAGCTTTCCAGTGAATCTAACCTGGCTCTTTCTGTCAGAGGAAAGGAGGGAAGGAAGGAAGGAGAGAGAAAGTAAAAGGGAGAGAGGGAGAGGAATAAGGAGAGGGAGAGGGAGAAGGAAAGGAGGAAGGGAGGGAGGGAGAGAAAGAGGGAGGGAGGGAGAGAGAGAGGGCACTTTTCTTTATTCAAATTAAAACACAAAGGCTTGATTTCCCATTTATTAGAAGAGTGGATTTCCAACATTCTTTGGATTTCTATGTAAGGCTACCAGAGGAAAGGTCAAAGACTCATACATTCAACAAACATTTATTTTAGTCATTACCACATTTTAAGTATTAAGTGGATTAAGGCACGTGTAGTTCTTGCCTCCATAGACTTCTACAGATATGGGATACTCATCCAATGGAAGAGCTAGAGTCAAATTATGAACAAAGGGTTGCAACAAAATAAGGTATGCATTTGTTATGGTTTATACCTTGTTTCAACTTGAGAAGTTTAGAAGTTTAACTGAGAGACTCAGCAAGGAGCCAGGGTCCTTACTTTGTAAGTATCCTCATCCTGTGCAAAGGAGGGCAAGGAGATTTTGTGAGTGCTACACCCACTCTGGGGCGGGGAGCTGTGTACACTATAAGGAAGAAGAGGTTTGTTTTCCCCCTTTTTGCTCTGGCTGCTGCCTTGGAGTGTTGCCCCAGTGCCATGCTGCCCTGCTGATTGCAGCCAGCTGATTGTGGACTGAAACCTCCAAAAACTGTAAGCTAAATAAACCTTTCTTTCTCTAATTTTGGTTGTCAGGTGTTTTATCTCAGCAACGAGATAAAGTAACCAAGACAGCATTAAAAAAGACTAAGAGATTGAGATTATGTAACATGAAGAGTAGTTGAAAGAAATAGGAAAGTTGAGGGACATTGTAAATGTTATCTATGGCTCAAGAGGGTATATCCAAGGCAAACAAGTGGTAGATTTCAGGTCTATATAGGAAAGGTGTAACATTCACAGTTATTTCATTTTAGAACAGACTGAGCTGCTTTGGAAGTCAGCAGAAACTCTATGCCTACCAATACTCAATAGATCTTGTAGAGGCATTGTTACATTGGAAAAAAACTTCATCAGATGCCTTTTAATGAGGTTCTGTTACTCTGTATGTCTGAGGGCCATTGACCACAGAGCCCACCAGCTCCACATAGCAATTCAATCTTCAGCCTAAACATCTCAAGTTCAGTGAAGCAGAGAATAAGAGAAGCTCTTTCCCTTTATCCCAAGTGGAACAATTGTTTCACAGAAACTGCTCCTACCTCATACCTTTCTTCTAGCACAGACTCCTCCTTACAGATCATCTCCCTGAAGACGTGGCCACTGACCAACAGTTTTATGAAAGGGGCCTTCAAAATCATATAGTGATTTGTGTAAAGATATCTAGTTCACTGATGGCATTGTTCAGGCCATAGATTTCACTGTTCGTGTTCAATTAATTTTCTAGGACATGCAGATTGTAAAGGCATCTATTGAACATGTTAGGATGAGAATAATTGACTGTGTTCAAGCTACGTATTGCGCCTAGGACAGTATTAACCAAATCCAGCTTTCAGTATTTATCCTAAAGTACACTAGCTCCAGTCCTTGGAGCCAGTCTTTGGGAACATACATTGGGCACTGACATCTCCAAATCATTCACCCAGAGCACAAGACATCTGTCTTCAATTGTCAGAACAATACCAGCACAAATCTTTCTCTTCAGTGAACTGTCTTTTCCTCCATTTGCAACTCTCCTTTCATCCCTTTTCTTCTGACTCAAACCTGGAGATTTGATAACTGTTTATATAATTGGACACTTTGTTTCAGAAACAGCACAACTCATGTCTTTGTGAGGAACTGCCCTGCAAATGCTCAAAACCTTAAAACAATTTTCAAATCTCTATTTTCCTTTTAAAACAATCTGGGGAGAGAACCACTAGAGAGGTTTTCAGGAGAGGGTGTGGCATACAACACCCTCTATCACCTTTTAGGGTATTTTCTTTGGAGGATATAACTACAGCTGTTCAAACTTAAAATTATTTACACTGAACAAAAACCTTGATTTTGAAAAGTCTTCTGACCTTATATAAACTAAAAATGGTGAAGAATCAAAACTGGGCATCTCTCATGGATACTCTGCCTGTTGACTGTAACCCCAAAGGGTGCTTTGTGGGTCCTTGGGTTGGCGGGAAATGATAAATGAAGACTAAAGGGTGAGAATTTTGCTTAGTGAGTCATATTGGGTTGCAGCTGAATTTGAAAACAGCAGGTAGTCATCAGAAAGGTTTATGTGAAATCTAATGAATCAGAAAGAGAAAGCAGGGGAAATGGTTTCTTTTCATACAGGGCCAGATTCTCATCTGATGTAAGTCTTGGAGAATTAGCCAACATATGGAAATTATCCTCATGTGGTCACATGGGATAGCAGTATAAGGAATCGTTAAAAGAACAGGAATATTTAGCTTCATGAGGGGAAGACCTGGGTGGGAGAGATAGCTCTTTTTAAACATTTGGAAGTTTGGCCTGTGGAGAAAGGAGTATTGTGTGTTGCTCCCAGGGGCAAAACAGGGTCAATGGGCAGACATTGGAAAGACGGGCTGTGGTTTAATATTTTCTTCTCTCCCACTAGGGCACCAGAGCATGGCTGTTTTCTCCCAGCAAGATCAGCTCATATGGAAGCACAGGAAGCTCTTTGTAAAGCCATCCTCCAGGAAGGGAGCTTGGAAAGGGAACTGATCCAGCTCTGGGACTCACTGGAAAGTCCAAGCCTATCAGGTATGGCTTGATTCCAGAAACAATATCTATATGTAGTTCAGGCAAACAGACAAGGAGGCATGGAAAGCACCCAGGCTTTAGGGTTAGGAAGGCCTAGGTGGAAACCATGATTCTGTTACTTATTTATTGTCTCTGTGACCTTGAGAGAGTTGCTTGGCTTCTCTGAGCTGCAGTTTCCACATCTGCACCATGGGGACGGCATTATCTGTGCTAATACTGTTTTTTCTGTCCTCTCAGCATTCCCTCTTCCTGCTCCAGTAAAAGCATCCTGGTTTTTCTTTCTCAACTAGAGGCCAGGTGTTGATCAAGGAGATTTTCCTAACCTGGACAGTCACACTTTGTCTCCCAGGAATTATAATCTTGAGTGGAGAGACCCAGGGATGGAAGATAGCTCGATTTGATAGCTGGAGGATGGCACCAGGAATGGACTGTCCTTTAGCTCCTCCTACCTGACTGTCCTCAGCCACCAGCTTGCTGTCCTGCTTGGGGCATAGCTGTTTGGCTTCACCTGTTTTACAAGCCACGCCATGTGTTTGCAGTAGACTGTAATTTTGCTCAACTCAACTGAATCAGTTTCTGTGTCTTACAAAAGCAAAGACTTGCATCTCTGCACCTATCTTAATAGGGTACAACTTTTGCTTTAATAGGCTTACTTGAAGGATTAAATGAGAACCTACATAAAGTCCCTGATAAAGACCTTGTGTCCGGCATGTAAGAAATGCCCCATAAGTGACAGCTATTGAGACTTTCAGATACCATGGGCTCCAGATGAGGTGAAGCACAGGTCTAATGTGGGGAAAGCCACAATCTGCAGTTCAGGGAGAGATATCTTTCCTCAAATAACATGTGCCAGTCACTCTCTGTGTTCAGAAGAACTTGTAAATCATTGAAGTTGGCCTGGCCATGAGACTTGGTAGAACATCCTGATCTTGGAGGGAGCAAGCTTAGATGCAAGGCTCCCAGTCAGAGGGCCATAGAAAGGCTGCTGCGTTGGAAGGGAGGCGGGTCTGAGAGGCCAAGAAATCTCCCAGCTCTATGCAGTCCACGTGATGAATGCTGCAACTGGGTGGTCCAGGGTGTAGACACAGGAGCCTCGAGCTGCTTCGCAGGTAGCAAACAGTTTTCAGCCCTGATGCTATTTGACTTTGCTGCCCTCTGACACTGTTGACCACCTCTTCTCCCTAGATTTCCTCTGCCACCTCTCCTTCCTGATTCTCCTCTGTCTTCCCGGTGACGCCTTTTCTGCTTTTAATGCTGTCATTACTGCAACCATCAGGCTGACCCTTACTCACGTTTCAAGATTCAGTTTAAGCACTAGATCTGCCCCCACAGCCTTCCACTCACCCCATGACTCCTGCCCTGCCTCCCACACCCCTCCTTCGTGTGCCTCAGCACCCTCTGAGGCAGCAGGCAGCACACTGGGTTTCATGGGGTCAGGGAGAAGGCCAGATCTTGTTCACTGTGTATCTTGAGTGCTCAGCACAAGGTCTGGTACAGAGCAGATGTTCCAGAAGTATCTGACAAAGGAAGGGAGGGAAGAGGAAGGGAAATATACCAAGAGTAAAACATCCTACACTATGCTTCAGGGTTTTATTTGTTGTGGGTCTGTGTGTTACAGCTCATTTTCTGACATGTTTTTTGTTAAAGCTGGAGATTCAGTTTATGCAAATGTGCCCAGATGGGGCAGGTAGGAAACATTTTGACCGCTCACAAACTACCAGACTTTGTTGCCAGGAATCAGATAGTAATCCAATCACTATCAGTGAAAAGACATGAGGTGGCTTAGATGGACTGACTATTACAGACCAGTACTTTAATTTCCTGGCCTAGATAGCTCTAGTTTTAGATAATTCTCAATACGTTCCCCACATGATCAGAGATTACAGGACAGTTCACATAAAGCACACTTGAATATGCCTTTGTGGTCTTACACCAGTGGTCCTAAATCAAACCATTTACCAAATGAGTCAAAAGAGAACAGAATATGCTATCTAGTTCTTTTACTTTCTAGAGGTATTTTCACTAATAGAGTTAGAGGAGAAGTCAGTGACAAGATTAGTTGTTTTAATCTCCGTAGACCACAATTCTATGACTAACTTTAAAACAAAGCAACAAGCAAGTTGCCTCTCCCTAGCCTGTCCTATTCAGTCCTGCTTCATTTCCTTTGGCTGTCTTTATGAGCTTCTCCAGAGATGAAGAACATGATGGTGTCTCACTGTGATGTACATCATTACCAGAAACATTCAGATGGCATGTAGTGATTCTTAATATTTAAATTTAGATCTTACATTAGGGAAAATGTATTTTCCTTATACCCAACTTACGAGCTCTTGGTGTAGGTGTTGTGATATAAGAAGAAGTCATGGCATTGTTGCCGTTACTCCCAGTTATCTCTCCAAATCTCATGCCTGCTCTTGCACCAGAGACTGAGTGTGGGGTAGAGCACACTGGTCTTTTTACCATTGAGCATTCAGGTGGTAGAGAGACTCTTTCCCTTTCGGGACACATTCTGCGTGCCCACTTTCAGCAATAACATTGCTCGTGGACCCATGAACGAAGAGGAAAGGAGATAGGAAATGCTCACATGTCTTCCATAAAACAGGCTGCTCTGGCATTCTAGGAGTTTTTACCTATATCCCCCAGGGCATAACACATGCAGCAGCCAAGCTGCTGTTCACTGAAGGAAATGAAACTGTTTAACTGGAGTGAGAGAAGGCATGTGGGTAGCTTATCATGGAGGAGACAAGTGAACTTTGTCTTTGAAAAAGATTGAGAACTCCACAGAGGATACCTCTGTTGCATGTAGTAGAGATCTGTCTGACAGGGGGTTCAAAGACCAAAAGGGCTGTCTCTGGAGGGACTACAGAAGGCTTCAACCAGACATGTGGTGCCCACCTCATGGAGAAATTGAGAAGGGGCTCTGAAATATAGTGGGAAATGGCTAGAAGACTATGAACATTCTTCTCTTCCTCAAACATCTAAATGGATCTAAGAGCATGTTAGGAAAGAAGAAGGACAGATTCTTCCTTGCTTAAAATAGGTTTTGTAGGGTCTTCATGAGTGGGCTTGGGAACATCTAAGTGATACTGATCATTAACCAAAGGCAGATCTCTCAACAGCCACAAAAAGAAAACCATACACATTGCCAGAGTAAGCAGCCAGGAGTCTGGAGATAGGATCCTAGATCCACAAAGCACCTGACACACTCTGCACAGCATCTAGAACTAATTTTATCAGGCATTCTAAGTGGTCTGCTGAGTACAAAGCAATCCTGTAGATATTGGAAGAGTTGTAGATACAGGAAGAGTGGCGAGATGTTTATGATCCAAGAAGAAAGTAGTGCATACGTAGAGACATCTTTACTACCCAAATGTTTAAGATCAACAAGGAGAAAAATACGAAAATGTTCAAATACAAAAGTAAAGAGAGCAATTGAGGACGATCGCCTCTGTAACTGAGGATGTTGGGCTTCCTTGGTTCCCTTTCATGCCCGTGTTAATGTTCTACAAGTGTGAACTCACAGTGATACAGCCCATGCCCCTTTCTCACCCATCTCCTGGAAGCGGTCAGGGTTTGGGGAGGGTGGGCTGAGAAAAACCTTGTTCTTAGTCGGGCCTTTACTTTCATCCCACAATGTCTTAGGGAAAACAGCTCATGCAAATTCTAAACTTCACGTTGCTCATGTCCTTTTCTTCTGTCAAAATTGCTTGATTGATGCTTTGTCTCTAGTTCCCCACAGACTGGTGGAGAGGGCAACTAAGGGACACACAGGGAAAGGAACACAAGGTGACAGAAGAAGAAAGCAGATTCCACATCTTTAAACTGTGCCACTGATGCTTTCTGTCCTGATGATGTTAAACCTCACCGGGCCAGGGAAGAGCCCACAGGACGCCAGCATTTCCTGCTGCCTTCAGGCCCTCTTACTGTGCTGGACACACATGCACCCCTCCACACACACGCACAAAAAACCTGGGTACACACATACACGTATTTTGCATTTGGCCTTGGGAAAAATAATGTTTTGTCAATTCCCATTCAAGCCAAATACAAGAGAATGTATTTCCACTGTGAAAGTGACTTTTAGATCAGACATAGAAAAATACCAATTCTACTGGGTTTGTGCTCCAGAGAGCACCATAAGAAGAAAGGAAGGTGTAAGCTAGAGGAACTCTTGACAAACAATTTCAATGGAGCTTTGTACTTTCAAAGTAGTTTTAAATCATGGAGTAGCCCACCCACCTCTCATGGAAAAGTAGGCCAGCACAATATTTGCACAGTTGAGGAAACAGATACAGTGTTCAGTGGTTCACCCAAAATCAGCTAGGGAAGAAACAGACTTGCGGGTTTCCATCCAGAAACTCATTTGCTAGGCTGCCTTTTCCCCAGAAAAAGCAAAATACAAGCATTCAGCCACTGTGCTTTTATATTTTTGCATGTTAACTCTGCTAAAACATTGCTGCTCCAGTCCAACAAGCCTTAAGGTGATAGCAAACCACCGGGGAAGGTGTAATGCTGCTGGTCATCCTTCTATCTTGTCTGCAGTTTACACGATCTGTTCTAGGGATACAGTGAGAATAGGATTAGGCTGCATGACTACTGCAAAAGTCACTTAAACTTTCTGAGACCTGCTTTTTCATCTTCAAAATAAACAGAATAATTTTTAAAATTTTTATTGAAAAAGACATAAAAACATAAAATAGTTAAATCACCCATAATTCTACTCTACCTTTTGAAGCATAATTAAAAAGAGGTAGCAGTACCTCATCTCTAGCCTTTCTTTGCTTCCCTAGAGCTTCATGTATATCCTAGGCTCAAAAAATTTATATATGCTTGTGTCTACACACATGTGAACAAAATACTCTGATAAGTTTTTTAAAAAATTGAATCATGCTGGGTATGTTCTTCTACAATTTCTGTTTTTACTGAACAATACGCTCATTCTAGTTCACTTTGACCTCACTTTAATGGTTGTAAAATACTCAATGGCATGAATATTGCACAATTTGTTTATCAATTTCTTTGATTTTCATGATGTCTCAAACAAGAAAATACATGAGAAAGTGATTTGCAAATCGTAAGTCATAATTTAAATATAGTACATTATTTTGATTATCAGCCAAATACATATGACATAACTGCATGGGTTTTAGTTTATAGGTTTTAACACAAACACATAAACACTCCGCAAGTGAATAGAAAGAGAACTAATATGCTGTCTGCCATATGGAATCACCATCGTCATCTGAAAATATGACTTATTCTTGGATTTAGAAAGAACTATTGACAATTTTAAATGTATAATGAATCATCTAATGAGTTCTTCCGGGGAGGAAATTCCACTTTTAGATGAGGAGTAACTTCTATTTATTCAGCTGATATCTTGTTTTCTAAAATAAAAATTCAAAATCCCATGACTTGTACCAGGAAATAAACTGAATTAAAAATTAAAAACTATAAAGTGAAGTGTGTGGAAAGAAATATATTGATGCGATCTGACACATGGTAAAAAGGCGAGCTTTTCAGTTTTCATTTTGTATGTGTGCTTCTGTTGTACTTGTTTTCATTTTTGTTTTAAATTACCCCTGAAATAGAAATAGAAGACTGGCAGATCTTTTGTCAGGAGACAGTCATTGTAATATATACAACTGGAAATTGAATTTTACATCCATTATATGTTACCTATAAATGTAAATTTCTCATCGGTGTACTTAGGTCCTACAGCCTGCTTGTAGGAGGAATGTATGGGTCTTGTCTTTATTTCTAAGTTGTTCATATCCACTAATTAACATGATTAAGGGACCATTCTCCACTTCAATTTGCCTAAATATGCACAAGCGGGAGTGCACAGTGAACTTGCCTCACTCTGGTGATTTTGTGATGATAGTGACAGCCAGTGGGACCATCTTCAAGGGAGATGTAGTATGTGCAGTTTACAATTTGTCTCCCCCCTCCAAGAACACACACACACACACACACACACAAAAGGTCTACCATACTACTTTTGTTTTAATTTCAAAAGCCAGAAGACAGAAGTTTAAAGGCTGGAGGTCTCTGCTATTACTTACTAAGGCATAAAAGTACAAAATCACCAGCTACCTACTGGGTATCTGAGGACATGAAATCGAACTGAAGGAGGGTCACAAACGCTGCCACAAGCCTAGCCCACCAGCAGTCAGCCTGTGGACAGAGCCACCCACCCACTGAAAGTCATGGTGGTTCTCAGTCTTTCCCCATCCATGTCACACATGGTAGGTACAGTTCACAAGCACAGCTGAGGGCACAGCCACATATACTCAATAGGAAACGGCCTGGCGTGCTATTCCTGTACATTCACTTTGTCTCTCTGTCAAGAAAGTACATCAGATTGGGACAAAGTGGCTGGGGTTTAGTTCAGCGGCACAAACGCATGCCTGGTAAGTGTGAGGTCGTGAGTTTGATCCCTGGTACAAAAAAGAAAGGGGAGAAAGTGACCTTAACATGGGGATGATCCCTTTTGATATGCAAATCTTTGGCACATTGCTCAATTGATCGTGATCCACCTGTGTTTCTCAATATGATGACTCAGAATATGATGACTCAATATGATGACAAGGTCACTGTCCAGGTCTCTTTCATGTCTGAATTCCAGATCCTAGCACATAGCTAAGAATTTTATCAACACAGGATTTTTATCACGTAATTTTGTACAGAAATCCCCGGGGGGCTGACTCCAAAGTGGGCTTTCTCTTTCACACATGAAAGTCAACTTTTCCTGACAGGTGGCCTAAATAAACCATCTCTCTGCCTTCCAACCGTGTCTACAAACTCCACATTCTTTTCCTTTGGGATAAATTTGCCTTTTTACAAAACAATCACAGACCATAGGTGAAAATGCAGTTCTACCTACAAGTGAATCCAAAGAAATGCGGACCAAGGATCCAAGGAAGCCCACAAAGCCGAGTATGAAGTATCTGAACATCAGGTGCCCCTGTCCTGTTCACTTTCCTTTTCCTTGGTTCTGGTTCTTCACAACTAGCATAGACAGATAGAACCAGAACCTGATCCAGCGCTAAAAATGTCCCTTTGATAGCTTTTAGCATTTACCCTCACCCTGTAAGGGGGCAAAAATGAAGTTCTTTTCAATGACCCCCACCCCTTGCCCTTTTTTTAGAGTGGGTGGACATTGACATCTGCACTCAGGTGCCTGCACATGCAGGGGAAGCACATTAAATGCTGCTGCTTGCTGAGCTATTGATTGTGCACGGATGGAGGCACAGTGGTAATGGCGCACTGAGTTCATCATCACGTAAGACGAGGTTACACTCACGTGACTCTAGAAAGCTCTGAATTCAACCACGTGTTTATGAAATGTGAAGATACATGTCATAAAAATGTTCTACATATAAATGAAGTAATGCAATTATTATGCTTGTTAAGAACGCAAGAATATGATTATAACATGTAAAGTGTTAATGAACAAAATACGTTTTAACTTGTTCAAAATTATCTGCCTGTCTCTTCAATGCAATATGTGCAACTAAAACAAGACGTCATCCTCAAGGAGTGTGGAAAGGCAGAAGCTGAAACAGAAGAGAAACAAAAGCCAGAAATCAAACAGGCAAGTTCAATATGTTGCCCATCCACACTGTCTGTCAATATTGCTCTGATTATCAGGGTCATTGCCAAATCTCCGGTTTAGTTCATGCTATGGAGTTGGAGCTTGTGCTAACATTAGATGCATATAAATGGTTCTTCCAATGTTATCTTCAAATTGATCTCCTTCCTAAATGAGGCCTATTAAAGCAACTTCTATAGTAGCAGCAATCTTTTCAACTCAAGTGAAATAGTGTAAGTGGGTAATGAACCCCAGGCTCTGCAGAAGCTGCTTCCCACTACCCTCCTGAAAACGCAGTCTGTCGCTGCAGGCGACCCGGTCAGGGGAAGACATAACTAGGAGAAGATGAGCTTCCCCCTCTCCCGCTTCACCTAACAGGGGACTGTGAATAAGCGGCTTCGTGGATGACCTTGGAGCTCTCAGCCTATCAGACCAGCTCACATTCTTGCCCCATCTCCATCATTTCCAACCTCCAGCCCACCCTCCTGCTCACACACCTGTCTTTGTACTCTATTCACAAAGAAACATCAGAGACACCACCCAGGAAGCTCTCTGTTCCCCTGTGGTGCTTACAAGTCATTCATCAACAAGCATTCCCTCTTCCCTCTGCTGTCTGGGGAAGACTCCTTCCCCCAGGCTTTGGATCCTATCCACTAGGGCTTCCCAAGGCCTTTACACCAGTCTTGAATACAAATTCTCTTTTTTCTGCGCTATCATCAACTGACCCCTTAATCCTATAGAGTTCCCACTGACATTAAATATTCAAGATGTTATTTTCTCAGTGTAGGCTTGTTAGATAAAATACAGAATATCCAGTTAGATTTGGATTTCAGAAAAACAACAGCTACTGTTTGGTATACTTACGTGCCAAATATCACATGGGATATAGTTATATTGAAAAGGTATTGGTTGCTTTTCTGAAATTCATATCTAAATGGTGTCCTCAGTCTTTATCTGTTGAATCTCAAAATCATACACCAGAGAGGTCTTTCTTATCATGGCCATCCTCTGTATTAAAAAGTATTCTTCCCATTCAGTGTATTTTTGTCATCTCCTTTTATTTGCCTTCGGCTATCACCATTCAGCATGCTATAGCTTTATATATTGTTTATTGTCTGTGTCCAGCTCCCCATTAGCATGATCCTTGTGAGCAAGGCCATTCACACTTCTGCTCCATCCCCATTCCTAAGATAAGCAGTGAATAAATATTTGTTGAGTAAATGCCTGAGTCTCATTTTAAAACCAATGTCACTCAACCACATAATCTCCCTAAATCTATTTTTTCATCTCTCCCCTGCTTCAGAACCAGATTTCTAAAGAGGTCTTAATATGGCTCTCACTGTCCCTGTCAACTCATCTTTCAGTTCCTCTCTTTCCATACAGATACAGCTCTGCTCTTTTAATTCTATCAAAACAACGGTAGCTTACAAAACCAGTTACCCCCAGGCAGTCAAATCACACAGACAGTTTTTACCCCTCTTCAGTCCAAGAGGTTCCACGCCGCTGAGCATTCCCCACCTCGGAAGTGAGCCCTTGTTCTTTGACTCTCCACACTCCTGCCTCTCCCCCTACCTGGATAACTGCTGCTTCTTACTATCCCTTGCCAGACCATTCTTCTCTGGATGGCCATTAAAATCTGAAGTTGGTATTAGTCCCTCTTCTCTCTTCACGCCATGTTCTCTCCTTCAGATAATTTCATCCATGCCGCTTGCCTCAAGGACCACTTATTTGCCGATTACTCCCAAATGTGTACATTTGGTCCTGATTCCCCTCTTAGTTCCAATTACTTGCTTGGCAGCTCTACTGCATGTTCTGAGACTGAATTTAAAATATCTTCTGCTCACTCTAATTGTAATGCTCTTTTATTGTTGTATATCTCAGTGCAACTTCATGCAACTACAGAGTAAGTCAGAAAATAACAGTCATCCTCAACACCTGTAAATCTCAAACAGTTCTCGAATCCGTTCATTTCTTCTTGTCTCCATAGTCATCCAGTGCACAGGAATGTTACCCGTTAGTAGACCACTGCAAAAACTTATTAATCGAAAGAACTATACTCACTGACTCTGATCTCCATCCAACCTGTTTTCCTCATTTACAGTTATTGTGATCTTTACATGTGTTGAAAATTCTTTGGATTCAGGAGACCCCAACGGCATAGCTTTCCAGCTCTCTCTGTCTCTCTGTCTCTCTGTCTCTCTCACTGTGTGTGTGTCTGTCTGTCCTCTTTGAAACAACACTGGCCAGGGGTTGGTTTCTTCAACCTAACTATATGTTTAAGAGGACTACATGAAAAATTGATCACAAAATACCTAGTTCATGAGAGTAAAACGCTGAGATACGAAGTTACAGATGAAACTCTGTCATCTGCCAAGACTGTCATATAAAATTTAGCACTGATGGTTCTTGACATGTCATCTGACCTAATCCTCTTCTTCCAGATTAAGAAACCAGAAAATGAAGATTCAGGGAGAAGGTGCTGGCCAAACTTACACAGCAATTTAGAGGCAGAGTGGGAGTCCCTGAATCTAAAGTCATGCTTCTTGGCTCAACTGAAGAAGGAAAACAAAATTGTTATTGTTCTGCAGGCATAAAGGAGTGAGTCAGAAGGAGGAAAAAGCAAATGAGAAGGAGCCCAATTCAGTCCACCAATCAGTAAGCAAACATCCTCACAGGAGAACAAGAGAGCCTTCAGACACAAGAATCAGAAAATTTGTCAATGAACTTTTCAGCCAGGTTCAACTCTACTATATAGACGATGCCATCTTAATCATCAATGGATATTCATGGGGCCAGGCTTGTGGGCTTGGTGGAACAATGTCTCAGTATAAAAGGAACAGGTAGATCCTGGCCAAACTACCAAATAGGAGTCTTTCTGCTATGAGACTGCCACTAGTTACAAACCGGGTTTCTCACATGGGCTCATTTCCCTCTTCCATGAGTCCTGGAAGTAATCAACTTTGTATCCAATGAAAAATTACAAAACGGGGCAATACATGCAAAGCACCATTATTTCCTGATGGTTAGGCAAAGGTATCTATCATTTGCATTATCCTAGACTCTTTCCTTTCAAAGGAAATCCCAAGCTCCTAAGCACAATTCATACTTTGAAACTAAAGTTGTCATTCAATAGCCAAGGCAGCTTTCTGGAGGACTCTTCTCTTGAGATCAAGGGAGGCTGAGTAAACACCCTATGTGTACTTATCACGATGGGCACTGAAGTGTAAATGAGTGTGAAAGTTGCCTTTTGGTGTCAAAAGACCTGACAAGATTCTTTTCCAAATGGGATTCAAATTATTAGTAAATTTGTTGAGCTGAGAGGCACTCTTTATCTGCTGTAAGTATTTTTAATTGGTTTCCAGGGAACACCTGTGTTAGGGTTACGCTCATCAAAGGTGATAAACAACTTAATTATCCCTCCAGAACTATTAGGAAAAAGTATCATTGTTGGTGCATTTTCTTTGATGCCTTCTTTTGAAATGCCATCCTGCTACTATTGTGGGGCTATTTGTAGTTTATTTCCTGGAGCTTTGATACTCCCTTCATAAATAGAAAAGTCTGTTAGAAGAAGATTAATGACATTAATAAAGTTTGCACTGGTCAAGTGTATCTTAAGCTGCCACTGGGCATAGCTTCTCCTTGGAGAAGCAGCAAGTTAGACAGAACTGTAAAACCTTGAGAGAATCTTAAGGGGTAGTGCTGAAAGCGTATGAGGAGATAAGGTTTGTGTATACCACCATTTCTTTATCATGGTGCTTTCCAAGTAAACGATGTCCTCACCCTGGAAGGCCATGACAGGGAGAGAAAAGACTTGGATTTGTTTATTTCCAAGCATTGCCTTTAATTTTTTTCATGAAGATAAGCTGTTATGGAGGCAGAGATGATAGTTGTTAGTAGATGTCTTTTCTTTCTTAACATTTCACCTTTGGATAGTAGAGATTTCTTCACCTTCTTGAATCCTTTATTCCAATACAATGTCCTGGAAGGAGGTCTAAAGGTCTATATTACTTTGCGAAGAAAATAACCATTGTGCAGAAGACAAGAAACAATCAGGAAGTGGATTTGAGTAGAGACCACAGGTGAACTTTCCCAAATTCACATTTTTTAGGATTCACCCTGAGTGACTTCGTGTTTTGGTCTTGCCTTCATTTCTCATTTCTCTATTATAAAGAGAAAATTCTGGCTCACTTTAGCTCTTTAAATGTCTTTTTACCCAGTAGAAATGAATGAAAAACTAAGTTTTAAATGCTACAAAAAGTGCTACAGAGACTCCAAGGAATATTCATTTTAAATGCTTCCTATTTTAAAAACTACTGACTGTGTTCAAAGTCAGAATTGTAAAATGATCACCAAGAAAGCTATTCCTGTCTTACTTTATGAATGAGGAAACTGAGGAACAGCCAGAAAATGAATCTATAAGCCCAGACTCTTCCCAAACTACCCAGTGGCCTTCCCACTTGATGCAGAGAAAGGAAATCTCTTCTACTATGGTAGAATCATGTTCAATACTGTACATGTCTCTACAAGATGTCTTTGGTTTTGGATATAATTAAAGAGAACCAAAGTGACCACCATAATTTCAGCACTGCCTGAAATTAGCAATCTATCAACTAGGCAGAGCATTAATTTCCCAGAGCTATTTTGCAGTACTGAATGTTATATGATAACAGAAATGTCAGTTGAGTATTAAAAATCAGAGCTTAAAAAAATTCTCAAATACCTACCTTAATTGCTTTGGATTTAAACTTAGAGTGAAGCAACTGGGTAATCTTTTGCTCCAACTTGATCCAAAATGTATGGAACCTTCTTTTTGTACTAGTGGATCTGTTAGGATGGAGCTCTAATCTGTGAGCTGACTGTAGGGCTGGTTCTTCCTACACACTTATCTACAGCTCCATCAACCTCCCTCCTCCCCTTCTCTTTTCCAGCTAGGCAACTTTAGACTCTTTCTGGATGTTGGTGGGAATTGTTTGTTACAAAACAAAAGGTACAATTGTATTCATTTACATTACTTGTGCTTCAAGAAGAATGCACCTTCCAATCTTGTGATTTCACATTTAACGTGTAATATGTTTTGGCTGCAGGAAGGGTTTCGTTTTTTTGTTTGTTTGTTTGTTCTTTGCGGCACCGGGGGTTGAACTCACAACCTCGCGCCTGCCAGGGCAGGCGCTTACGGCACTGAGCCAAACTCCAGGCCCTGGTTTTTTGAGGCAGGGTCACACTATGTTGCTCAGGCCGGCCTTACGCTCGCATTGTAGCCCAAGCCGGCCTCGAACTCACAACGCTCTGCCTACCTCAGCCTCCCGAGTGCTGGGATTAAAGGCGTGCGCCACCACGCCCGGCTGCAGGAAGGTTTTTAAAGAATCCTGGTTATCTTAAACCAAATTGTTGCAGTCCATGTAGGAATTTCTATGCATCATTCAGACCCATACACCTCTACTCTATTTACCACCTATTTCCACCATGGCCCTATTTCTGAGATCTAGAAAAAAGGAAGCACATGAAAGAAATCTTTCCTCCTGAGTTTCAGTTTTACACCAGACAGAGACAGACATTTTTTTTTGCTCTGAATGCTGCTATTCCTAATGGGAAAAGGCAAAGACCACGAGTCTTGCAGCCTTTAGTTGGCAGTCAGCAACTTATGATTTTGCTGCAGCTTGAGTGTCCCCCAAGAATCTGTTGTGATTGAAGACTTGGTCTGCAGGATGTCACTAGAGGAAGATGATAGAACCTTTAAGAGGTGGGGCCACATAGGAGGTCCTTGGGTAACTTAGAGAATCTACAATCATCACAGAGGGCTGCAGTTCCAGATGAACTTGCGTTGTAGTTCTTGGTTGCAGGGTAGGAAACAGGCAGTAGGAAGCCTCAAAGGACATCGCGAGACCCCAGTCTCTTTCTCTGCTCCTGGCTTGAGATGTAGATGCTTGCTTTGATACAGACTCCCACCATCCACCATCCACCATCCACCATCCACCATGACGTGACACCGCCTGAGCTGAAGCAGGCACCATGGCTCTGAACCTGCAATACGCTACACTAACCAAGCCTCCTTTTTGTTGTAAGAGCCTGAGCTGGGCATTTGTTACAGTGATGAAAAGCAGGAAAACACAGCGTAAATTGAGCTATATCTTACAATCTTATGGTGTTGATGGTAGTCATAGGAGTATGGGATCTTGACATCCACAGCCATTTGAGAATAAATGCTGGGTTTTAGAGAATACTACCTATGCTAATGAAGTTTGTATCTCCCAAATACCTTCCAAATCTTCCTGATGCCTGTTTCCTACCCTGCAACCAAGAGCTACAACGCAAGTTCATCTGGAACTGCAGCCCTCTGTGACGACTGCAGGTTCTCCCACAGGAGGCCTTTGCAATCTTAGAATATTTGTCCAATTTATTTTTGGAATGGTTTTATAGAGTAATTCTACTTGTGATAATTAAAACTACTAGAATTACTAGAAAGAGTCTCATCCCAGCACCTTTCTTTAGAGCCAGGCTAGGACTAGGGATTTGGTTTCAGATTGAACCCTAATACTTGTAGAAAGAAAAGCTGTAATTCTATCTATGGTGATTTTTTTATTTGTATGTCTCCTTTCTCAGGTGTTCCCTGTGATTTGTGTCCCTAAATGGCAGAAAGTGCCCCCACCATAGCATGTGGCTTCCCTAAACAGTCCATCTTACTAATGACACCCATCTTCTTTACGAAATGTCATCAGATCGAGCACCTTCCTAACCAACCATTAACAGCATCCTGTGTCCTTTTCCTCAAGATGTTGTAGATAACCAGTACCACACCAGCACAGGATAAGATTACATGGGCAGTAGACGATAGCTCTTGTGAGTATGGGCTTCAATGACAAACTGTGATACCAAAACATTGCATGGGCTCAGTGTAGCAGAACCTTGATTATATTGTGATATATTAGTGACTATTAGCAGCAGCTATGAATGGTGAGACATTATCATTTCTCCAGAGGCTTTCAGTGATTTTACCCTTTGGAGTGAATGATATGTACGAACATTTCTGCTTCTGGCAGTCCAATGGGGGCACGGTCTTGCTGACATATTTTCACATATTTTCTAATCCCTCTGTTGTCCTGTCCTGAAGCCTGGGGCCGCTCTTGACTATAGGACACATCCAATCCTGATCAGTTAGTTACAAGCTGCAGGCAGGGCCGCCACACACTCTGCAGAGAAAAAACTACACAGGTGGGGTGGGCTAGACTTGAAGTTCCCTTACTTTCTGTCCTCTCAGGAGCCAGGTAGGCAAGCCCAAAACTGAGATTCAAGAGAAATCTTTGAAATCAGTGTAGGATGAGAATATGAGAAAAACAAGACATTTCCTATATCTAATCTAGGCAAAGCAGTCTTGATATTTCATGACAGAGTACACAAAAACAAAACCAAAAGAAGCCTCTCAACTGTATTTGTAGAGCTGGACAAATAACATTCCCCTTTCCCCCAGGAATAGGAGAGGAATTCACATTTTCCGAATCACTTATGAATGGAACTAAGAGAGATGTTTCAGAGTGAGCCCTTATGTCCCTCTGGGTAAGACTGAATATAGGCCTTTCCCATCTCTGTTACAGAAAGTTGTCATCAGCAATGAGATGTGTGCCAAGAGGTGACGCTTTGCTGTCTCTGGCTTCTGTGTTATACTGGCTCTAAAACAGAACATATTTCTCAAGTGAGTTAATGCCTACTTCCCACTTTGTTGTAATACGTAATTAACCCAAATGACACTTAATTGTTTAATTACTAGACCAAAGGGTAGATAGGAGCTTGATCCACAGAAGATATAAGACCAAATTTCTATCTGTGCAAAAAAGCAGATGTATTTTATATGCATATGAACCATGCATGTTCATACTTATCTAGAAGTTTTTGTGTGAGCATTTGTATATAAATCTATACTTGCACAAATTTTGACAGATCAGATGGTCATGGATCTGATTCAGTGGCCATACTTATAGCATCCAGGAAAGATGGAACCAGAATGAAGAAATGGTTTGGTTGCCTCAAAATGTGAGCTCCCTTCAAACAAGGTTGCTTTAGCAACAGACTTACTAATGCCCTCTTCTAAAGGACACCCTGCTGACTTTGATCCTGGCCTCTTTTGTGGTAAAATCATTAACCATGCGGTAGAAGTCCATACTAACTGGATTGCACATAATGCCAATTCAAGGTGGGGAGAGGGTGGGCCAACCTGAATAAAGTTTTTTTAACTGGAGTCTAGTATTTATCCAAAATAAGGGCTGATGCTGTGAAGAAATATGAAGAAAGGGGTATTCACTTCAATTCCTCTGTGACAAATAGTTCCTGCTGGTCTTATAAGACTATTCACTTCCCTTTCACAAGATGAAAAAAAATACAAGGTCCAAAAATTCAAAGTAACTCCAAGATGAACTCTTATTAAAACCTTTTAGGAGACACTGTTCTTTGTGGGGGATTTCCAAAATCCAGTCACTGCAGACTTCGGGCAGCTACTCCAGCTCACAGTAACCTGTAGTAACCACTCCAATGGATAAGATGTGTTTTATTTCCATTCACTCATTTATTTACTTCAATAATCCTATCAGATATATACTACTTTTATCTGCATTTTACAAATAAGGAAGTCACACAAGAAGTAGAAGCAAAATTTGAATCCAATCAGACTCTGGATCCTTTTTTTTTTTTTTTTTTTTTTTTTTGTGGCACCGGGGATCAAACTCACAACCTGGCACCTGCCAGGCAGGCACTTAGGCCACTGAGCTAAATCCCTGGCCCTGGATCCTATCATTTTAACCATCAACCTATCACAATATTCCTTGCACTGATCTGGAACTGTACTAAAGGTTTCACAAACCCAGGATACCATTTTCCATCAATTTTGAGTATTCTGCATAGCTGATAGAAAATATTTATCAAAGACATGAAAGCAACAACAACAAAGGTTTAGGTGAAATCAGGAGCACATCACAACTCAACCCTTAGGGGCGAGTTGAGACTCCTGTCCTCCCGCCTGGCACTGGCAGGTCTGGCAGAAGCAGGAGGCACCATGGAAGTCGACTGTTGGGAGAGTGCGTTTAGTGGTTGCCACTCCTGGGGTCATTAATCAGAAAGGTAGCAGACATCACAGAAACAGGACAAGTCACGCGGAAAAGATCAACTAATGATATGAAGCCCATGTTCTTAAGCCCAAAGGGAAGTTACACATTCCTCCCTTTCAAGTAATCTTTTAGTGCTGCAACAGAAGTATCAGAACTATTAGAAAAAAATGCAGTTGGATCCTTGTACTTCCTCATGCAATAAGTGCATATGCATTCAATATTTTGAAAGGAGACTTGAGATATCATGAAACCCATAAAGGATTTTTATAATGATTCTTTTGTTAAAAAAAAATCCTCCCTAATGGTCTTTCTAATGTCTAACATGACTATTTATTTGAAAACTGCTTCATTTGGCAAATGATATTTTATAAACTATGTGTCTTGTCGAGCCAGTCTTACCACTGAGGGAGGACAGTATTTGGGGAGAAGGAGAATTTTTAATATATTCCTTTGACAAACTTACATGGAATAGCTGCTGTGTTTATCTGAGCAAAGGCGGAAGAAAACGCACAAGTGAATGACATGGTCCTTTCTTGAACAGGAACTGTGTAGCAATGTCTACAGTGAATGGAGTGGGACTATCTGTCTTCCATGCAGTTGGATTGAGAGGCCACTATCTTTCTGAGCCATCTTCAATTGTTGTTCAATTCAACTCCCTTCTACCTTCAAAAACAACAACAACAAAACAGTTTGAGGGAAATAACATTGAAGATAGAATACCACAGAAAATCTTTAAAGTTCTACTCATTTAGACACCAAGTTTCAACCAATTTTATGGTTATCACACAAAAGTAAGAATCATGAGAATCATATTTGCTACAGAGACAGAGAAAAGATGAATTGGACAATATAACCAAAAAACCCTTTCTGGCTGCTATATTAACACTATAATTCACACCCATTCCGAGCTTTAGTTTTTGTCTCCGGGGACTAACAGCACCTGCTTTGTCTGCCTAGGAGGGATAATATGAAAATCAAATGAGATAAAGTATGAGATACTCCATAAATAAAACTTTCCTGAAAGAAAAACTAGATTAGGATATTGCCTTTAACCTTTAGTTACCTTTGCTTTAGCACTTCATTTGTTTGAGTAAGAGAAATAGAATAATACCAAGTGACTGACTTTTTACTTAAGGAAGATGAAAAGAACTTTGCCTCAAACACCTGACATGCACTTCATGGGATACATTCTATCTTGCTTGTATTTAGCTCTAGCCAGTGCTGTGGTGACTATTTGTGTATGCATTGTGATATAATTTACCCAGGCTCAACCTGACAGTGATGTACTGTGCATCCTGACTTTGCACCTTCTGCCAAAGCATTCCCCTATTTGTAGAGAAGTTTAGAGTGCCACGGTGCCCTGCTAGACTCTTATGCAAACACAACGTGGAAATGGAATAGAGTTAGTACCCCAGAGATGTGATCATGGAGACAGGAGCTCATGAACAGGTTTATTTCTCTTCTTCCCTACATAGTCTCCCTGAGAAGCAGTACACAACTTCTCAGAGGATAGTTTTTATAATATCAAGCAATACATTGAACTTGGCAGAGAGCAGCTTAAGTATTTTCCTTCATTCTTGTATTTTCCTCTATCCTTCGTCTCATAATCCATATTCCATGGTTTGGGTCCAGATGTCCCCCCCAAAACCTCATGCAGTCATAAGTGGAACTTTTTCAGAGGTGGTTGAATCTAGAGTGTGTTATTGATTCACGGGGCAATGCTAGGATTAAGGGTGCTGAGATTAAGGGTGGGTGGTTACTAACTCAGTCCACTGATTGAGTTGACACTGCCCTAATCTCAGTAGATTAGATACAATGTAAGGGACAGAAAGAGGCTTGTCTCTCACATCCCTTGCTGCTTTTGCTGCCTTAGGAGCACCATGAACTGTTCTCTGCAACGCCTCTCTGCCAAACCACCCTACCATGGAGCCAGTAAACTATGGACTGAAACATCTACAAACTGTGAGCTAAATAAACCTTTCCTCCTTTAACTTTGGGTGTTGGGTATTTTGTCTCAACAATGAGAAAAGTAACTGATACCGAATTTGGTACCAGAGAAGTGGCGTCATTGCAATGACTATACCTGACCATGTGGTTCAGAAGACTTTGGGAATGGATTCTGGGAAGAACTTGGAAAGATCCAGAGATGCAAGCTGAAAAAGAAGAGCTGGAATGCCTTAGGTTGTGATGGGAGATTCTAGTCAGAGCTCAGAAGACCAGAAGTCTGAGAGAAATCCTGCTAATAAAAAACCAAACTCAGGAAGTTTCTGCTGAGAAGAACACTGCATTGGCTGTTGGACTCCAGATAATGTGTGTTATACCTTTGCAGAAAGTTTGTCTGTATTTTGTTCATACCCAGATCTTTGCCTGAGACTAAGATTAAGGGTGGTGATTAATAAATTTTGCCAAAGAAATTTCAAGGCAGTCAAACATTGAGGTGGTAGCATTGCTACTATTAGGGAGTTTAAGTCAGATTTATGTTGAGAATCAAATGCAAAGAGCCCATCAGAATGATTTAAAATGTTTTGAGTTTGGTCAGAAAGGAAGCTTCAGTAAAGTTATGCACTGCAAAGACAGAGTGGAGATCTTAACTGCTTAGAAGGAACAAGAGAACAAAAAAGATAGCCTGAGGAAATCACAGGAAGGAGCAGGACTCTACAATTTACAGCCTCAAAATTGCAAAAGTAAAAGACTTTGATTTGAGAAAAGAACTCCAAAGCACCACATTCCAGAATGGTGGTGGCCTAAGGAAGTTGCTCCCGGAGATTTGGTTGATAGGCATTCAACCCCTAAAACCAAGAGAGAGGGAAGCTGGTCTACTGCTCCAGCTGGCAGCAGATCGTGGCATCATCTGCATGGTGTTGGCTTTTAGGTGCATGCAGAATGCAAGAGTTGCAGGATCAAGAAGGCTTCCACTCAGATTTTAGAAAGCCTGGAAGGCCAGGAAGTGTGCCCCTGAGAGGGCAGTGTGTGAAGCTGTGAGTATGAAACCAAAGGTGCAGTGGAGACCCCAGAAGGCTGTAGAAGCCAGGAACATGGTTCATCTGAGGAAAACTACAAGGAGGGAGCATAGTCAGCCCCAGAGAGAAGCTGTGGGAGCTACAAGTGCCATAGGGGCAGAACCACTAAGCCCTTTGGAGTTCACAACCTGCCACGGGTTTCCAGGGATGCTGGAATTTGAAATGTGGAATTTAATGTTTTCCCTGCTGGATTTGGATCTTGCTTTGTGCTCATTCCTTGCTATCTCCCGTTGGTAACTTTTGCAATGGTAATGTCTATTTTGTGCAGTTGAATGTTGGAAATGTTTGACTCTCTTTTCATTTATTCAGGGGCTTGCGGCTAAGAGTTTACTTTAAATCTCAGAAGAAACTTTAGACTTGGACTTTTTGGCAATGCTAAAACTGTCAGGACAGGCAACTCATTTTTGAGACAAGGTCTCACTACACAGTTCAGGCTGGCCTTGAGCTCACTTTGTAACCCAGGCTGGTATCAAACTCGCAACAATCCTCCTACCTCAGTCTCCCAAGTGTTGGAATTATAGACATGCACCACCATGCCTGGCTAAATGCTGTAAACAGGCTCTTTTTTTTCTTTTTTCTTTTTTTTTTTGCGGGGGGCGGGTACCGGGAATCAAACTCACAACCTCACACCTGCCAGGCACTTACACCACTGAGCTAAATCCCCAGTAGGACAGGCAACTCTTAAAGATGAACTAAATGGCTTTTGCATAGAGGGATGTGTATGAGTGTTTCAGGGCCAGGGGTGGAATGTTATGGCTTGTGTCTACATGTCCCCTCAAAGCCTCGTGCGGTCATAGATGGGCATTTTCAGAAGTGGCTGGATGTAGGGTGTATGATGCTAGGATCAAGGATGTAATGCTCGGATTAAGAATGTGAGTGCCACCTGCACTGAGGGTGGGTGGACTGGATAAGACATAAGGGACCGAAAGTTGCTTATTGGTTGTTGCACATTGCCGCAGCTGCTGCTGCTGCTGCTGCTGCGTGTCTTCTGTTCTGCGATGCCTCTCTGCTATGCCACCTTGCTTTAGAGCCAGCCAATTATGGGCTAAACCTCTGCAAACTGTGAGCCAAAATAAACTTCTCCTCCTTTAGCTTTGGGTGTTGGGTATTCTGTCTCAGCAAGGAGAAAAAGTAATTAAGACAGCTGCCATGTAACTTCATCTTTCAGAAGTTTGCTATTTCTTCACTTAGAGAACAAAATCTCTGTGCAGATGGCGTCCACACCATTTAATGGTGATAAGCCAATGCTGACCTCTCACAAGGTGTTTCTGCATTTTAAAAGAGAATACATACCTGAATATTTAACAGAGAGAATATTCAAGAGAGTAGCCAACTGATGGTTCAATTGTAATCAAGCTTGTAGGGGGCAACTGACAGTCTGTTTCCGCTGTGACCACTTTCCTCAGATCTCGCACCACCTCCTAGTTAAGTGCCAGTGTGGACCCATGAAGCCAGCACTACAAAGTTCTTGGCCTGTACTTAGCACAATCAAGTAGGACTCAGTTTGGACTCAGGAGCGCCCCCTACTGGGCTCCTGTGCTATTATTCCCCAACGATCCTGGATGTGAACCTTGACCTCATGCTACGCTGTGTGCCACCTACTTGAGAAGCTCTAACTTGTGCAATCCTCAAAACAACCCTGTCACATTGTAATTATATGATGGGAGCCAGGTGACTGTCATTCCTGGATACAGCCACTATTAGTACCTCCATTTTAAGGATAAAGAAAAATTTTTTTATCAATAAATATTTGTAGCTGCTATTTTATGCCCGACACTGTTCTAGGTCCTCAGGATACTCTTCATGGTGATCAATGAGGAGTAACCAGATGTTAACCCCAATCACATCTGCAATTTACTACAAGTGATTAGCAGGTCTCCCAACACCAGGCACATGGCAATGAATCTGGTGAATGTGTCCTCAGTGCCTATATGGAGGAAGGATCAAAAGAGTTTACCTTCACACTGTGAGTTTCACTTGTGAAACTTGTACTTTCTGTCTCAACAAGCTTGAGGGTCCTGGACTCCACTGCAGGGTGGAGAAGGGAAAGGGCACTTCCGTGAGACACACAGAGAGAGGGTTGCTGATGTAGAGCTTCAACTACTGCCTTTTTTGGCTCCTCCTGCTAGTGAACGAGAAATCAAAGAAGTGAGCTATTGGTGATGGCAATCAGCCCTGATTGCAATGAGGAGCTAGAGATGCACTTAGTAACCTCCTTGTCCTGATGCCGTGTATTCACGTTGGCTCTTTCTCCTCCCCTGCCTCACCCTCCTCGCCCCTCATGTCAACTCCCTGTGACTGCACACCCTAACAAAGTAGTCATGCAGAAGCCTCCTTTTCTGCTTCCACTCTCAGGAGAACCCAGGATTGAGCTGCTGTCCTACTGTTGGGTTCAAATGCACTTATGTACAAGGAGAGAACACGTATGCCAGGCATTGTACATGTTTCATGTCACTGAATCTTCAGGACAATATTGAGACATAGAATAATTATTTCTATCTTCAGATAAGGAGACAAATAAATGCAGAAAAGAGAAGGAGCTTGTCGAACAACATACAGCTTTTGATTAACATGACCTGGCTCTGAACCAGAAGTGCCTAAGTCTGACACTCAAGCTCTTTCTTTTCTACACCCAGTGACTCAGTTCCTTCCAACACTCTGCTGACCCGTTTTCCACTGTTAGTGATTGTTTTCTACTTTAAGATTTCAGTTTTCTTTTAACTTTTAGTTCAGTACACAGTGCCTATTTACACAGCACATTCAAGAATAAAAGGAAAACCAGTCTCTTTTCTAAAGAACCCATTTATGGTCCATCATTCAGAAATGTGATAATGGAAATCAAAGTGTGTTTATTTAAATAAAAATCAAGATCTAAAAGGTGAGCACTGGAGTAAAATAAAACTTCAGCACATTAAAATCTTTTTGCTTTCAACCAACAATTTGTTGTTAAATAAATTCAGCCCAATAAAAAACATGAAAGAAGAAAAACGTGAAATTTTATCATATAATTTCAAGTTTGATTATGTTACCAAGTAAACTGAATGGCAATAGAGTAGAAAGAAATATAATCCATAGAGGAAGTGAGAAAGGTTAAAGAAGTCAACAGTAATTAAATAGTGACTGAGGTTGAATGGAAATTGATCTGTACTAGCTGAAGGCCATTCCTGTCTTTTAGAATGTTACGCATCAGCGAAGAGAGAAAAGAAAGGTTTCTGCTATTCTGATATAAAAATATGTTATTTCTGAGCCAAGGTTGCTAATTCAAAACAGCAGTAGATTCTTAGTATTCACATTCTAATAATCCACACCTGCTGGCAGGTATTAAAATAGATAAGATCCTCTAATAAGGCTCTGTGGGGACATGAATTATAAGAGCTCCATTCGTTACTCTCAGTTTACCCCTGTGGAAACTCGAAGCAGACTGACCCAATCCAATGCAAACAGAGGTGAGAGCGGCAGCCCCAGCTTTTGGCTGAGAGAGGCCCGTGGGGTGGCCATCTGTCCTCAGGCATTCCTCTGCTCCACGCAGGAAACTCATCCGAGAACAGGAGGCTGAATCTACCTGTGTTCTGCCTAGGATTCTGTCAAGACAGAGTTTCTGGATATTAGGATTTTCTTATTTAACACATGTACTAGGAAACAATACTGTGTGATGTTTATAATTGATATGAATTATAACATTAGGAACAATCAATCACTATTACTAATGATAGTGACAGTGACTGCTGTTAATTTAGTGCCGCTTAATTCCAGGTCTTTGATATATAAATGGCTGAATTTAAAATTTTGTAAGGTAAGAATTTGTTGTTTTTATTGTGTACATGAGGAAACTAAGCTCAGATGGAAGAAGCAACTTGTTGATGACAAAGGCTGAGGCAGTTAAATTACTCTGAATGCGTCTCTGTTCTTTCCAGATGTGGCTGCTGATACTCTCCTAAGAGTCTAGATAAACAAGTTCAGACTACTAGAATCTAGCGTGGTACTAGAAGGTGGGGTATAGGGGAGAAGTAATACACATTTTTGGAATAACAAGCATCAGACCATTGCCATACAGTATGGCTGAAACAATACTAATAGGAACCTAGGTAGAATTTATTCTCTGTAATATTTGGGCAACAATCACTATCAATTGGTGGAAAAGATGCATGGTCAGTCCTACAAGGCCATTCATTAATTGAACTCACATTTATTGAATGAGTACTAGGTGTTAGAGATGAGAAAAATTAGAGAAAAATAACATAGGAATAAATGGCATAGCTAGGAGTTCTGATACTTTAGGTATAGCCATCGAATTGGCCTGGTACGCTTACGGCAATTCCTCTAACTTTTATCGCTCCACTACAGATGGTGGTCTGGGGCAAGCATTCCAATCTAAATAAAGTTTGTATGTCTGTATTTTGATTCTTAGGGCAATTCTCAACTTGAAACTCCTGGAAGTCAATGTTCTCCTTATTGGGTGTCATGGAATACCATGGTAGAGACTATCAGTTTATCATCAGTCTATTTTCTCTTCTCCTTGGGCACATAATTAGACTGGGTTTAACAGTCTCCTTGCAGTTACTTGTGGTCACGTGACTGAGGTTTAGCCAGTGGGTATAGTCAAAGAAGGTGAAGGGTTCCTACTTCTTCCCTTGTCTATAGGGTCTATGGACAGCTCCATGGAGCTCTCTTCATGATTTTCCCCCTTCCCGTGTAATAGTACTGACAAGTCTAGGAATCAAAAACCACATGCTAAAGATGGCATGTATATATATTCAGAACCTGTGATCCTAAATGGTTATGTGGAAGTTCTCTCTCCCAGAAAAAAAAAATAAGAAATCTAACACATAATGATTATATGAATGAGAAATACAGTTAAGATATTAAAATTTGTGAGGTTGTTTATTATAGTAGCTAGTACTACTCCAATACAAATGCTAACATATATATTCAACAATTGTTTATTAAGTACCATTACATATTTAATTCTCTCTTACTAGGAATATTTCCACTGGCAGAGAATATGATTTTATTATTATAAATATGATTCCTCACTTCAATAATAAGTAATGAATGAGGTATTTTAAATCATGTTTCTGAGTGTTTTTCTTGATGTTGGTTTATTGTTTGGGCATTTGTTTTATCCTATGCTAGAATTTGAGAACAAATGAATAAAGTAATAAAGAAGTGTTAATATAAAAGAAAAATAATAAATGATAACAAAGTTAATGGTTTATGAAAGGAAAATTCTCTAGTCTGGGAAAAGACTTCTCGGTATTCTGTTTCGGCTACCTCAAACTAATGGAACATTCTGGAGATGCATCCCGGGGACCAGCTCGAAGGAGCACAATATGAACTCCCCAATTAAACCCTGAGCATCCCATGGCAATGACACTGTTTGGTCCGTTCACTGAAAGATTGACACAAAGAAAGCTGAGCCACACCGCTAAGTACAGAGAAAGATGTCCCAGTCTTTCCCTAACTGGGAGCAGCCTGATATGGCAGCAAGGGCGTAGACCTCTGATACTATAAAACCCTCTGCCGAATCCTCTCTTCCATTTGCTGTAGGTTCCTTCAACCACTTTGAACTTCAGTTTTCTCATTGGTAAACAAGAAGTGATCAATGTCCACCTCTTGAAAATGCCATAGGGCTATAGGCCAAGTTTTCAAATGAATAAAACATCTGCCTATACAGCAATGATTATTAGATGTATCATTAGTTGTACTTACTAGGTTTGTAAAAACCATAAAAAGAAAGATTGGACCATTTGCACTGAGTTATAAGATAGAACTAAATTTTTGGGCTACTCGATATTGCCGTTTCCCCTCTCATTTGTGCAAGGACAAAACTAAGTTCATTTATTCTGAATTATTCAGTAATTAAGACAAGATCAGGGCAAGCATTTCTAGAAATCCTTTGGAAATGCAATTTAACAAGCACTTCTCAAGTACCCTAAATATGCAACACTTCATGCTACTTTCTAAGTATGCTGAATCATGCATTTATTTGGTTTTCAATGATTATTTATAATGCTCTACTGTCACTGTGGTAAGAATTACCTTATCTTAGCAGAACTAAGACTTTTTTACTTTTAAAGAACTACTTGAAGGACACTGAGAGACAGAAGCATTTGCTGCTATCACTGCTGTAGCTCTATTCCATCCTCAGTATCCCAGAGTGATGTATAGTACACTGAGAAAATGAGCCTCTTATAAAAGATTTAGAAGCAATGAGTGGAAGCTAATTTGTAGAATGTGTATATTTAATGCTCTGGGATTGTACAATAGCACTATACAAATTAGTGTAATAAGGGGCAATGAATAAAGCCCTTTTCTTTTTATTCCTGCATGTCATCAAGTAGACATATTCTCATATTCTTGGGATCTGAAGCTTACCATCGACAGGAAGCACCATATATGTAGTCTGGACATGGCGTAATTTTAGAATGCAAACTTTCCCAAAGTCAGGACTTTGCAGTCTTTCAGACACTTTAAGCTCTTGGTAAGCATCATTTATTCTTTTATCATCTCCAATACTAATGTCATATTAACTTCATGGTGTACGATCATCATGGTTACCGCTAATCATTACTGAGAGGACCAAGCCTCCTCTACCTGCCTGAATTCTACCCCTGACCTGCTAAAGAATGGTGCAGGAATGAAGTTCTGGTAGGTGGGTTTGCAAAGCGCAGGCAATACATCATATTGGCAATAACAGAAATGAACTAATTTCTCTCACAAACCCCTCTGGAAAGGCACTTGTGTGGCACCTCTCCTTGGAGAGCAGGAGAGATCTGAAGAAATCCCTCCTCTTGAAAGTACCTTTTTTTATTCACAGTGGAATACTCTTGAATTTTGCAAATCGTCAAACACACACACAAAAAGTTTTTTAGTAGTTGAGGAAATAAGCCTAAAGAAAATGTGTACCTAATCCTATTAGCTGATTTAATATAGAATTATTAAAAGCCTTGATATACAGGATTTAACACAATCTTTCTAGCAGGGTGTGATGTAATCTGTTTTTGTTCCTCAGCTAGCAGATGGCTTACCTTTAAGTAATTTCCAATATGTTAAGAGATCAAAAGCCATCCTCTTGCCACCAAGGCAGTAATCGTTCTTCTCTGCTGGGGGTTGCTTGGTACTGTGGTAAGGATATGCAAAGGCTCCTGGCATTTCCAAAGATAGAAGGGTGACATTTCTTCAGACTTTGAAGTTAATAATCCTTCAGAAGTTGAAAACTGAGGGGTTTTTCAAAACCCTTTTAATGTTCTATATGCCATGTGCTAGGTAAATATCGATAGGAAATCGCTGAGGGCTGGTGTGAAGCTCAGGAGGGCTCTGAGACCTGTGCGTCATGGACTGGCACGAGCTGGGCTTTCTAGGGCGTGGGTAGATTGTGCTTCCATCCAGTAACATTCTGTAGAGTATGTGGCTTCTGACTTGCATGTCTTAAGAATGATTCTAGAAATAAATGTGAGATTCACTGACCACTGTCATTACCAAGCCCACGCTGTGACATTACTGACAGGTCTATCCTTGCAGTCGGGACAGGTCACTTCCTAAGCTTGGATGCTTTCGACTGCTTCCTCCAGCATTTGTCTACTTGCTGGAAAAGATCTATTGGTGAAAAGATGGGAAAAATTTGCATTTGGGATTCTGTTTCATCTTTACTACTAGAGAGAAGAAAAGTGTTTCGTATCTCAACAGTTTAATATGCTCCTAACAGAACCAGAGCCCACAGTCATTTTTTTAAAATGCAATTCAGATTTTCATGATGTGCTGAGTGATAGAACCCTGCTGAATTTTGACTTCAGAAAAACCAAAATATCTCAGGATTTGTTACCACCTTTGCTTAAGGCTCTTGCTTTTGATATGGGGAGGTTTCACTTATACCTTGGACCAGTTATTTTCAGACTACTTAAAACAAGAGAAAAGTCTCAAGGAAAATATATTCCTAAGCATACAGGAGACCAAGGTTGGCTCCTTCTTTAGAGATAAAACAGATGCTTGAACTTAAATACCAAACCCTTCACTATCCCCTCTCTTTTTTTCTCACCATTTTGGATTATGTATTTGATATCTAGAAGGTTGACAGGCTATGGGAGGGTAGATGGGCATCTAATAGCCATAAGAGCTACAAGGAGAAAATATGAAATAAAATTTTAGCTACAGATACAAGAAGAGTGCCAACACCAGTTTTCATTTGAAAAAGAAATATAAATAAATGCCCTGGGGAAAATAATAAGGATAAGATGGGAACTTGAAATGCTATAATACTGCTTTACCCTGTACAGAAAACCATGCAAGAATGGAAAGTACCAGTTTCCCAATAGACTCACAGAACTATTTGAAGTGGTATGTAACATCTGTTCTCTGCTCTAAACCTCAACCATGAAAGAGTACTGTTCTTCTTCAAAATCCTTAAAAAATTCTACCTTAACTAGTCTACAATGTACTTTATAGTTTGTATTTTTTGGTTATTTTAAGTATCTTTAGATAATCAGTATCTTAGTAATAAGTTAAAACTTCATATCAAAAGCAAGAGTAGATCAGAGTTAGGAAGATGACTTGCAAGACTCTCAACTTAATCTTCCCCAGTTTTACATTGAGTTCAATCCCTCTTTCTAGAATGATCTCAATACAACTACTCTCCATACTCTCTGGAATCTCTCTCCTGAAAAATTATTTTACAGTAATGCATGCATACTTACATTTATAACAACATAATTCATAATAGCTAAATCTTGGAAGTGGCCTATAGGTCCGTTAACAGATGAGTGGTTAAAGAAAATTTGGTATTTATACCCAGTGGGGTACTACTCTGCAATAAAGGATAAACTTGAGTCACTTGCAGTCATATAGATGCACCTTGAATCCAAAATGCTAAGTGAAACATATCAGAAACACAAGCTTAAATACCACATAGCTTCTCCTATATGAGAAATCCCAAATACAAAAAAAGAACAAAATAAAAGATAGATAATAAGTAGTATGGAGATAGATTTTATTAAAACGGGAATGTAGATGAAGGGAAGAGATGAAGGGAAGAGGGTGAGAGGGGAGGGAAAGGGGATGAAAAAAGAAATAAAGCTATATTCCCAGAAGGAATGCGAACATTAGGTACTGCAAATTTGTACTAACACAAAAACTGAACAAAAATCATTGTTATGTCTCTGCTTTCTTCTCCTTAGTAGGAAAGGATTCATGATGTCATAGTTCTATTTAAGGTTTTTGTTTTCTCATGCACCACTGCTAGGTGTGCTACATTCTGAATTGTGAATGACAGTGCCAGTGTGAACATTCGAGGAGAAGACGAAGCACTAGCAGCCTCCAGTTTGCTCTTTCTTTAGTGATGTATACGAAAATGGTCTGACTTTGGATGGCATGTCTCAAACAGAATTACAAGGGCCTGAAGGGATTGAAAATATGATGCTTGGAAAGTCAGCGATTGTATTTGAATGTTGGTCCATCAGTTTAGATATTTGTCCATCTTCTGATACTAGAGAAGTCAGCTGTAATTGGGTGGGATGAGCGACGGTTGGTAGTTAGAAGGTAACTATGGAAAACATAAGTTCAATGCGTCCTCACCTCTGAATACTGCTTGATACTTAGGAATACTTGCTTAGTTCTTCTCCTATGTCCCCCACTACAAAATAGAAGTCAAGACTTGAAGTTCCTGGACTTCCTGTTGGAAGAAACTAGGAATAGGGTGAGTATGAGGGTCCTGTCACCTGTGCTCTGTGGTCCCCTTGCAACCAAAGTAGCTCTTTTAACTCCCTCTTTTCAAGGAAGTTACAATGAGAAACAATTAGCCACTCCCCTAATTATCCACCTACCCTCTGCCATAAGCCTGTGCCTCATAAACCTGCTTTACCTGAATTGTGGCTAACCCAAAGCCCAGTGCATTCAACACTGGATAATGTCAAATTGGTTGAAAAAAAGATACATGTTCTATAAAAAGTTCTATAACTGGGCATCAACAGAAATGTGAGAGGATATTAGACCTTGAACCAACATGATTGACACACAGCTCACAGAAAATTGTGATAATTCTCAGGAGAATTCTGGGTTTCTTGAAAGGAAAATATTGCATAAATAAGGAGGCTAGATTTCTTCTTCTGGTCCCTCAGAGCATTACAATATTTTCTCCCAAGCCGGGGTGAAGAGACATGACCTCTTCAAATGAGATTCACATGCTGAGCATTGACAATCACCAACCTCCTCCCTCTCCCTTCCCATATCACAGCCAGGGGGTTGATTTTCTGCACTCTAGATTCAGATTTTAGATTCCTATTTCCTGTGTTAAAATTGCAGAGAAAGCTCTACATGTAGTGAATGCAGAATCATGGTGCCAATAAGGATTTTTGGAGGTCAATAAATTCGTCTTTCTGCTGTTCTGCAGGACTGTGCCCCTGCTCATTGGATCTAGAGCTCCTGGGGTTTTGAGGCAGTATAGGATGAAAGTGGGGTATCTGTCCCTACAGCACACAGTCAAAAATTCAGCCCAGCAGTGAACGCACAGCACTTTCTATATTCCTACTGTGCCCTGAGTAAAGACTTTTCTCTTCATACATCATTCACAACTTGCTACAGGGATTTCACGAAGCCAGCATATATCCTTACATAAAGAAAGAAGAAAAAGAAAAAACCTAGGCAAGAAAAGAATAAAGATATGCCCGTCACATGTAGCATTATCAACAGGGATATTAACAAGACACCATGTAGTTGGGTTGTTAATTAAACAAATGGAGTTTTTCATTCTTTTCACACATTTGAGGAAGGCTGGATAATTTCAGAGTCAAACATGGTTAAGTAATTTATTTCTGCACTGGGCTTTGGTGCCATGAGGAACAAAGCAAAACACAATTCAAATTGAAAACTATTTTTCCTCAAGAGATTTCTGGTAACACAGGCTGAGTTAATCCTGCCATCTGGCTCACAGAATTTCAGGGTCCCTGGGCAGGGTGCCACTCAAAGGTGTAGAGACCTTGTCAGCAATGGGCAGTCAGCTTCCCATAACTGAGGAGAGAGGACATAAGCACAAGAAAAGGGATGCTGCTGTAGTTTGGATCTTGAACATCATCCCAGTGATCCACAGATTAAAGACTTGTTCTCTACACTGGTGCTGTTGGGAGGCAGTGGAATCTGTGAGAGGTGGGGCCTAGTGGAAGGTCTTTAGGACATTGGCAGTAAATCCTTGAGATGGATTGTGGCCCACAGCCTCTTCTCTCTTTCTCTCTTCCTGAGCAGGAGTGAGTGTTTTTCCTGTGTTCCATGCATTGACCATGATATGCTGCCTTCCCATGGCTTCACAGCAATGGGGGCTACTGCTCAGGGGTTGGAACCTCCAAAACATGAGCCAAAACAACCTTCTTCCTTTAAGTTGATTATCTCAGGCGTTTTGTTACAGAGGTGGACTGAGGACTGACACAGATGCCTGGCAAATATCCCAAACCAGGACTTTTCCCCACAAAAATGTTAAGTGATGACTTCTTTTTTTTTCAGTTTTTCCTTTATTTTTCTTTTATTAATACATATTTAGTACTTGTAGTTTATAATCATCTTGGAGAGTGGGTACATGTATGTAATACAATTTGTTTCCTTTTTAATCTCCTTCCCCTCTGTTCCCTCCTCCTCCCTCCTCTGATTTCCCTTCCACCATTTCATTCTTGTTGATATTATTAATCTTAGCTCATCTATGGTATATAATCTTTACACTCATTGAGGTTGTTAGGTTCCTATACATAGCACATCTCTATTCTACTTATTTCTCCTTCTCCTCCCTCTACCCTCGTCCTTGGTCTCTTGGACTCCTTCCCATTTGCAATACATCTATCCCTCTGCCTCCTCCTATCCTTGTTAATCTCTTTGTTTGTGATTTGCCTTACTCAAATGACAAATGCCATAGGGCATTTAAACTTGTGTCAGATTTATGTTATTCAATCTTATATTTTCTGGTTACATCCATTTTCCTACAAATCTCTCAAATCTGTCCTTATTTATAGCTGAGTGATATTCCATTATATATAGATACCACATTCTTTTCACCCAATCGCTTGTTGATAGGTATACAGGATCCTGCCTTTATAAACACTGGTATGCATGCATTGTTGTAGTATGTCTTAAACTCTTTGGGGAATATGCCTAGAAAGGAGATGGCTGGTTCATATTGCATTTCTAATTTTAGTTCTTTGAGAAATCTCTATACTGATTTCCATAATGGTTGTACTAGTTTACATTTCCACAAACAATATAGAAGCATTTCCTTTACACGAGTGCCTCACTAGCATTTATTTATTTATTTTTATTTCTTGATGATTGCCATTCTTTCTGGAGTAAGATAGAATCTCAGCATTGTTTTATTTTGCATTTCTTTAATGGGCAAAAATGTATTTGTTGGCCATTTGTACTTCTTTCTCTGAAGTGTCCGTTCATCTCACTTGCCCATTTCATGACTTGGTCTTTTATCTTAGGGGGTCTAATTATTATCAGTTATTTATATATTCTAGATATTAGTCCTAGATATTAGTCTGAGGAGTAGCTGGCAAAATTTTTTCCATTCTGTAGGTTGCCTCTTCACTCCATTGATTGCTTCTTTCACTGCACAGATGCTTTTAGCTTAATATAATCCCATTTGTTGATTCTTGCTGTTGTTTCTTATGCAACTGTGGCTCCATTTAGAAAATCCTTTCTTACACCTATGGCTTCAAGTATTTTACTTCCAGTACAGTCAATAATTCTGTTTCAATGTTTAGATCCTTGATCCATTTTGATTTTAATTTACTACATGGTGAGAGATAATGGATTCAGTTTCAATCTTCTGCAGTTACCCAGTTTTCCCAGCACCACTTGTAGAATAGGCCATCTTCCTTCCAGCATATTCTTTTTGAAACTTTTCTCAAAGATCTAATAACTAGACATGTCTGGGGAAGTTTCTGTAGCCTCAGTTCTGTTCCACTGACCCACATATCTGTTTTTGTCCTAGTACCATGCTGTTTTTATCACTATTGCTGTGTAGTATAGCTTGAAGTCAGGTATTGTGATGCCTCCTGCTTTTCTTTTGTTGCCCAAAATTCTTTTACTATTCTGGGTCTCTTCTGGTGTCATATTAATTTTAGGATTGTTTTCTCTAGATCTATAAAGTATGCATAACAGCTTATTTCTTGCTAATCCTTGAATAATTCCTTTTTGTTCACATGATTTCTTATGAGTGTTATTATTTTCTGAATAATAAACACTCTTTATAAAAAACAGTTGGAGTCTGTGTTTTTTCCCAAAGAAAGGGGGTTGTATTTGGGAGATTTTATTCTGACTCCTGTTTCAGGATTATGAGAAATAACCCACAACCTCCCCTTTTCCAACTCTGAGCTTTCAGTAGTTTGGTGAGCAGATTTGCATGGGAGAAATTGAGACATAAAGAACTGGTCAGAATTAATCAGAGATAGACTCATTAATTTTTAAGTAAAGAAATAGTTTAGAAAAATCATTAGACAGTTTCACTTTCATTATCTGCAATATGAAATTTTTGAAAATGTTTCTTTTTAAAGGTTGGTGGAAAAGACCTGGGGCTGTAAGCTTAGCTCATGATTCCTCAATTTTATTAGGCAACGATAGCTCACTCTATTTTTTCTCTCTGAGCCCTCGACCCATCTTCTTCAGAAAGAAATGAAGGGCAAGTTGCTTTCTATGTCTTGGTCCTAGACTTGGAAGCTCCAGAAGCCCATGCCCACTGAGGCAGGATCGTGATTCAAGTTACTAAAATACAGAAACTGGGAGGACAGGTTCCCAGCCTGGTCCATCTATGTGCCCCATCTTTTGCCTGTGAGGCCTTAGGGCCCCTCCCACACCACAGTTCAGCTCCAGAAACAGGTGAACTATGTAACTGTACACGACTCCCTTATGTCCAGGTTCTGGCACTTTCTTGACTCCTTGGTATCCTGGTTCCTACTTTTCCCTGCTCTTTCTCCTAGTTTCCCATATCCTCTCCTGGGTCTCTACTTTGGAACTTTTATTCTGATTCCTCTTTTTGGGTTAGTAGAAAGTAATGCATAATCTGTCCCTTTCCAACTCTAAGCTGGACCCACTTCCCAGACTTGAGTGTAACTGTAAGTTCTGAGAAGGGCTCTATCCTCTAGACCAACCTTGTGAGGTCCTATTGGCTCTTATCTGACTTGCTTAGGAAGGAGCCTGGGTGTTTGTAGGCTTGCACTGAACAGCTGGGGAGCAGAATGAAAGATTTGCTGAGAACTCTGAAGTCTGATGTCTCTTCCCACACAAGGGATTAGCAACACAAGAGCAAAGCAGAGACTAGATGATCTTTGGAGAGAACCGAACACACTCACTTAGTCACGTAGCCACACATTATTCAATAAATATTTGTTAAGCTTCTACTATGTGTCAAGCACTGTGTTAGATTTTAAAATGCTGCTAGATTCCCCCATGTTTGTGTGGCAGAAGAGGAGGTGGCTCGTGCTTATCCTATGTAAACAGGATTCGAATAAAACAGCCATGGAGTGTTGCAATTTTATTGGGCCAGCCAATGGTCCAAATGTCATGCCGTTTCCATGGCTTAGTTGTCAACAATATGTTACCCAAGAAATGACCACAACAGATTATCCATACAAAATAACATGTGTAGACCTAAATCATAATGTGTGGACAATATCTAATTCCATTATCTCTCCCTCATGGTTACTTCTAATGATTATTTTGAGATCTGCCTGCTATGTGACACATTTCTATGTGATCCTAACATGACTGACTCATTTCGTCTAATCCTTTATCTTGCTGATTCTAATATTCATCACGTGTTTCACTGGGGTATGTGGCTCTTGCCTGGACATTTAGTTGAGAGGAAACTGAAGATTACAAATTGATGAATAGGGGGTATTTGAATTTCTTAATGTAAGTGCTGACCTTGTTTTTTTGTTTTGCTTGGTTTTGTTTTACAGAAAAGAGAATCATGCCTTAGTCGTGCCACAAGTAGAGTAGTCTGGATAGGACCCACACATTTGGGCTTACTCACTATTACCCTAAGGAGGAACCGAATCACAGTAAGGAACAGAAATCCACGATGAGAGGAGAGTAATAGAGTGTGTTCACATGAAAACAAGTTTTGGTATTTCTATCTTGTAGCTTAGGATGGTGACAAACAGCAAAAGGCTTACAAATGAAAAGGATTCCAATAGTTTCACTGTAGAAACAGAACAATGGTTTATTTTCAATGGTACTGCAGGTAGAGACCAATTTAATGGCACTTATTCATAAAGGTGATATAGACTACAAAGTTCGGAAACTCAAGAAATTCTTTAGATGAAAAAAATTGTAGAGTTTTTATGGGCAGCTTCATTTGATCAGTCATTATTCCTCAGAAGTCTTTAATAACTCTGTGGTACTTTTATTGGAAAGCTTTCCTCAACAATGGCAGAGTTACTTTAAAAAGACAACTTTTTAACACTATCCTGAAAGATAAAGAGTTGCTATTGAAAATCAATTGAAGAACCATAGGCGTGTTGCCTTGCTATGATTTCTATAGATTTGGAGAAAAAAAAATTATGCCTGAATTATGCTGGGTCTGTAAAAATTTCCACAATAATGTTGGGATTCCAACCAACTTTCGTCCCAAGCACTGACACAGCATAAGGGGCTATGTAACAGGAGGACGCGACCAAGACAACAGTTTTTAACTCTGGGAGCAGAGTCACTGACGACATTTTCTCTCCCACTTGATCACTGGGAAAATGCTAGAATCTGGGAAGTTGAACAGACGGTTGGCCAACTTGCTGTGAAATGAGAGGAGGGAGATACCTGGAAACCCAGCAGCCCTTGATCAGAGCTCCTGTGGCCCAGGCAGACTCATGGGGGTCTGTGATGCAGGCTGTACTCCCTGTACTCGAGCTTTCACTTAAAGACATGGAGCTCTAGTAACTTTGATTACAATGGAAACCACAATGACAGGAAGCAAGCCTGCTACTCGACATATCCTTCAAAAGATGAACCTTCCAACACAAATCGAAATATATTAATACTAATATATTCAAAAGTTCTTCTTTAAGACAACCGCAAAATATTCAGAAGTTGAGAACACAACTCGTCTCAGAGACAAATTAGAGCAAAGTTTATTATAGCAGCTAAGAATACAGGCTCTGACACCAGACCGCTCAAGTTCAAACCCTGATTCAACCTCAGATATTTACTAATAATGCATTAGAATTTCTAACTTAAACTACAATAAGCCTTGGTTTCCTCATCTGTAGCAAATGTATTAATTGTGTCTGCCTTACGGTGTTATCAGGAGGGGTAAGTGAAGTAACGTTTATCAAGTGCTTAACAGAGTCTCTGGCCCATGGGAACAGTTTAGTAAGTATTACAGTAAAGCCTTGGACTGTAACTTGTGTGAGTGCTCCACAAGGTAAGCAAACATTTCTAGTAAATTTTAACTTGATAAACGAGTGACGTCTTGCAATACGAGTAGTGCACGGCGCTGAATGTCACAGGATCACAACATAGCAATGGTCCCCAGCCACCCCTGCCGGGATTGTGAATGATCTTCTCCCAACAGCAGGAGGTTAAGGAGGAGACTTCCTCTGCAGAGGATAAGGAGAAAAAGGCAGAGGAATTCCTAACTACAAATGAGATTACAGAGATGTGTCAAATGTGGGAAACAGCAAAATTTTGTAGAAAAGCACCACCCGAATAAGGCTGTAGCAGTGACTGGTGAATCTGCTTGATGACAATGCACTGTCGTCACATTGCCATGAAATCCTCAAGAGGAGGTGAAAGTAAGTGGCATTGGATAGGTTCCTTGTTAAAACTGCATGAAAAGAAAAAGACGCCAGTGAGCCCATTGATGGCATTAACTCTGTTAGTGACAGTGAAAGTCGCCCTGCACAATAAACCTCCCCTCTCTTGCCTCCCTTACACCAGTCATAAGGATTTTCAAAGATCGGTGCAGGTTAACTTGTTTATTTTTCTTCATATGTTGTATTTTCTTTATTATTTTGTGTTACATTACAGTATTGTGGTCATTTTTATATGAATATTTTTGAGTTGTGGAATGAATCATCAGAGTTTCCATTATTTCTTAGGTGGAAATTCGTTTTGATATATGAGTGCTTCAAATTACAAGCATATCTCCAGAACAAATTATGCTCACAAAACAAGATTTTGCTATTCTGTAATAGGCTTGTCCAACCTGAGAGCTAAAGACTGCATGCAATTCTGGACAGCTAGTAATATGGCCCTACAAGATTGTAAACTTTTGACATTATTTTATGATTTTTAGTGATCCTTCTCATAACTCAATAGTGCAGTGCTGGAGTGCAGAGTGTGTCAGTAACAACCAAATGCTCTGTAGGAGAGGTTACAGGGCAGTGCTAACTCTTCCCCTTGCCAGCCTGAGGCAGACATTTGCTAGTACATAAAGCATGGGCATTACCAATATAGTATTCCAACATACCTCCGTGTGTGCCTGTGAAGATACAGTTTTACTGCTATTAACCACATATGTAAACTTTCTTTTTTTAATTAATAAACTTAATCTTGTTTTGTTATTTCATAAAATAGCTCAGTAAGTGAAAGTATTAAGAGATAAAGGAAGTTTTGTTGTTTATACATAGTAACTATATTATGTATTTCTATATGGCCCAAGACAAAGCCTCTTCATTCACTGTGGCTCTAGCAAATTAGAAGGTTGGACACCCATGAACTATAACTTCTGTTACTACCAATCATTTGTGCCTGATAACTTTAATATACAAAGAAAATCCCACATCTCAAATAGGCTCTTTAGTTGCAAGAAGAGGAGAGAAAATACAAGGTAACTAGCTACCCACTACTCACCCAACACCTTACAAAAAAAGAACTTTTGACCTCTGAACTTAAAAAATAGGTAAATGACACTTCTTGTAATTGCAAGAAAGTCTGAAAATTTATTCTAATCATTGAAGAAAGGCTGAAGAATGTAACCCAAGAAAATAGAAAGCAGATAAGCAAAATAACTCAAGAAAAGTGGAAACAAGGAAAAACATCAGGGTAAAGCCATATATCAAAGAAATAGAAATATCATAGAATAGAGCACAAACAAAACCAATCACTGGTTTATGGAAAACACTAACCCAGTTGATAAACATCTGGCAAAACCAGTCAAGATAAAAGAAAGAAAAGAAAAATGGTGTAAGGAATTAAAACAGGATATCACAACAGATCTTGAAGATACACAACAAAAAATAAGAAAATATGATTAAACTTTTGCATGTGTTTGAAATTTTAAGTGAAAATAATAAATTCAACAAAGGATATTTAATAAAATTTAATGTTATGTATGATTCTTAATACTTAGAAATCTAGAAATAAACTCTTTTGAAAGAACTATCTGGGATACATACACAAAATTTATAGCAGATCATTGTAACTACTGGTAAAAGAGTAAAAGCTTTTCCTTTGTAATCAGAAACAGGACAAGATTTTCCTTTTTAATTATTTCTATTCAAAATTGTGCTGAGGTTCTAACCACCACATAAAGAATTAAAAAGAAACACAAAATAAGCTTTTTACTTTAATAATATTACTAAAAGTAATATTAGAAAAACTATAAAGTATAAATGCATACAAAGTATCTAAATACTACTTATATATATATATATATATATATATATATATATATATATATACACACATCTCAGTCAGAGCATTTTTTAAAAAATTTAAAACACCATTAAGAATATCAAGCACTTGTGGTAGACCTAACAAAAGATACGTTTAATGGAATAACATAAAATTTTGCTAACAGACATTAAAGACCTAAATAGTTATATCACAGTAGTAGATTAAGTTCAAGATTGTAAACATTCACTCATCTACAAGGATAGATGAATGAATCCATCATACACACTATATATAATGTGTATCAATCATCCCTCTATCTCTGTCTCTGTCGCTGTCTCTCTCTCCTGTCTCTGTCTCTGTCTCTGTCTCTCTCTCTCTCGCTCAGTATGTAAATAATTTGACAAGTTTATTATAAAATTTATGGAAATTTGATGGTCCAAGTTTGACCATACATGGGAATGTAAGTTGATTCAGCTTCTTTTAGAAATCTGTTTGTGAGTATAGGTTGATCGTTTGTAATCTGAAAATATAAAATATAGAATTGAAAATCTGAAAAATTGGGGCATTGTGCTACAAATGGAAAATCCCACAAATGCCCCATGTAAAGGGTCACAGTAAAGTGCAGGTGCACTAAATATATGGTGTGAAACTATCTTCAGGTTGTGTGTATAAAATGTGTATAAAGCAATGAATTTCATGTTTACACTTGGGTATCATCCCGAAGATATCTCAATATGTATGTGCAAAATTTTTAAAAATCTGAAACACTTCTGGTCCCAAGTATTTTAGATCAGGACCACCTGATCTGTCTCTACCAACACTTAACATATACAAACCTTGTTATTCATCTATTCCATCCTTAGGTAAATGCCAGCAGAAGTGCATGCTTATGTTCACATGTGCACAAATGCTCAGAGCAGCATTGTTGGAAATGGACTAACACTGGAAGCTACCCAAATGGCTACCAAGGGTAAGATGGACAAATTATAGTAAATTCACAAAAAGATAATTTTATACAGCAATAAGTATTACAACTACTTATAACCACGTAAATAAATATTATGAACAGCTTGTTGGATGCAAGAAGTCAGACACAAAAGAGTTTACTTGAAGTTCAAAATCGGCAAAATCATTTGGAATAAAGATGTTGGGAGTCAGGATAGAATTTACTTGCACAGAGTGTAAGTAACGCAAGGGAAAATTCTGTTTTTTGACCTGGGTTCTGTTTAAGGGGATGTGTTGATTCTGTGACATTTACTGAGCAATACTTTTATATTCCATGCACTTTCCAAAACACATGTTTTTTTTTTCAGTGAATCTCCTCATGAAAGATTCATGCAGGAAAAATCCATAGCTTTTCTAAGCAACAAAATAATGAATTTAAATATGTAATTGAAGAGAAATTCTTATTTACAGAATAACAAAAAGTACAAAACAACTAATAACATAACTACAGGAAATTTTCAAGGTATCTCTGGAAGAAAAATCTTTCAATACACAAAGATGCATACAATGTTCCTGGATGAGCAAAGTTTTTGCAGTTCCCTATCCCAGTTATGGGTGCAGAAAATTGCTTGCAGGTAAATAATTCGTATATGGTCTATGCCATCATAACAGAGCAAAGTCAATTCTAGGGGTCACACTAAGTGAGATTCAGGCTCTTAAAAAACCTCACATTCAACTGGGTATTGGAGGTGGTAAAATAAGAGTATTGCCTACCATTCTGCTCGATGAGAAAAAAGGAAAATAAAAATCTCTAACTGGTGTCTGTGTCTTCGGGCTGTGTAATTTCCATCCTCACTATGTTTCTAAAAAGAATCAAAGTATAGGATTAATCAGAAAGGAGGAATGGCCCTGGCTCTCTTTTTAACAGAATCTAAGACAAGATCAAGCCCTATATATCGAGACAGATGTAAAACCATACTGGTTAAAACAATGTTGAATTATCACAGTAATAGATGGATCACTGGAAAACAATACAGTGAATAAAAGAAGTCAAATTCATATGCAAAGAATGATTGACAGATACAGTGAATGTTTAAATTTTAAAAACTTATTAAGATAAAAGACACATTGCCAAAAATGATGTGATATATGTCTTCAAAGCAAGAGGAGACTATTTTGAGTGGTATTAATGGCAAGTTGTCTTTTACTATAGTAACATTTTAAATTTAAATAGATACATTATTTTATTATTACTCTGTGTTGATGAACCCTTTGCAGCAATTTCTGTCAAATGTAAACATTACAGGATGTCTTCATCCACCTATTCACACGATATGGCATTATGAGACTTTTGGCTCTTCCTCAAAGTCAAAACGACTATGAAAGGTAAACATTTTGTATCAATTCAGGACATCGAGACAGCCATAACAGCATAACTAAAGGCATTCACAAAAGAAGACTTATGGAGCTGTTTCAGAAAGTGCTAAGAATGACGGGACAAGCATGTCTGAAGCAAGGGGGAATATTTTGGGGAAATCAGTGGCAATATTTCTTTTACAGTAATAAATTTTTAAAGACTAAATATTTACTGTACTTTCTGATGGCTTCTCAGACATGAACAGATATTGTTTTAGCAGGGTATTCATTTATTTATTTTACCATCAACTTGACTATATTTATTAACACAAGCATGAATTATAAGGTGTCAGGTGCATAGCTTCTATTCTTGATTTATCCCCAAACCATAAGATTGAAGTAATGGGTTCGGTTAGAAGAAAAGTACACTAATTGCCACAGTGCCTTTTTAAATCTGATATTCATTCTGATATCAATAAAATATTAATTTCACTTTCTCAGAAATAATTTTTCTATTGGCTGATTCTGTATATGTAAATTAATGTTACATATGATTCCTAAGAAAGACAATAGAAGTTAATTTTGTAGCTCTACACTGACATTGGATTACCAAAAATTAAAACCCCAACAATAGCAGATGTCGGTAATGATTTGAGGGTATTTCAATGCAATTACTCCATCATGATCTAGGTACATTAAATACATGCATAACCCATGATTCAGTAATGTCATCAGTAAGTATGTAGTGTCTTGTATGGGTGCGCAAGGAGACATTCCCATCAACAGCAGCAGAGATAAGCGAGTTGTTGAGTAACACATAAAGAAATATCTTACAGCAATAAAAAAAATAAATCTCTGTTACATGCAACTATGTGACATCAAGTGATAGAAGCCAGACACAAAAGAATATTACAGGATTACTTTATTTAGATACATTTCAAAATCAGACATAACTATAGCGTTTAAAGATACAAAATTAGGTGATAAAAGTGTAAGAAAAGCGAAGTGGCAATAATTTTAAAAGGAAAGTGCTAACCTTTGAAGGAGGAAGGGGTTAGGGATTAGAAAGAAACGCATGGAAGCTTCCGGGGTGTTGCTAATTAGTTCTGGTTCACAGCCACAGAGGTGACACCTCACTCACTAAACACATCTCCAGATTTATCACTTTTCTACATACGTGTTATATTTCACAATTCTTTAAACTGTTAAACATAAGTCAAAAATGTTGGATACTTTTCCCTGGGGAGCTGAGGACATATGTCTCTGGACCGTGGTTTCCCTTTCCTTGTGGTTGGACTTCCCCTGAGACCTAGAAGGCCTGGTAATTCAAGCCCACCGAATGCACCACTCTGTCAGGAAATAAGTAATTCATGGTCCTGAGGTAACTTCACATTTAACACGAAGCTGAGCTAGCTCAGCTTTTTCTAGTCTCAAAATTTGGATTTATTTCTCCTCACGGGATAGATTATGAGCCTGTAACTGACCTTTTTACTGTACTTTTAAAATAAACCCAGTCTGTTTTGAAGTGCAGTTTTGATCTAGTGAAAGAGTGTGCTATCGATTAGATACTCTGAAATATCACCTGTTTGTTATCATTTAGTAATGTAGTGTGCCTTGTGTATCTACTTTAGGGACTTTAAAAAATTTCCATATTTACCATTAATTGCAAAATCAATCAAATGTGAACAAAAGCAACTCGAATGGTTCAAACAAGCACTAAAACAGCTTTATTACCTCTTTTGATTTTAAGTAAGACAACAGTTATAAATTTTATTTTAAGTAAGTTTCTAAAAGATCTGGGAATGTGATTATTGGAATATAGATTGTACAGAACTTTATGTTCTCTGATTATTCACAGATACAAATTATACAATTGGAGACATTCTAAGGTACTGCAAAAATATTGTAACATTACTAATAGCTGTCTTTGCTACTTGAGGGTTAGTCTTTTCTTTCTTTCCAAAGGAAGATGCTTATCGTTTGTGTTCTTACCAAGACTGGAAATGATCTGGTGAGAATTATTCAGGCACCCCAATCGATTAGCCATGCTTCCTTCTGGAGAATGGAATTTTTGTAGGGAAATATAGAAGTGTTCATTTTTTACTTTATATATTTTGGGGTCATTTGATTTTGATTAACTGAGTATTTTGTAATTGTATTGCAATTCACAAATTTTATATTAAAATTAAGGTAAAATAAAATTCATTACAGTGTGTTACCCATACTCATCCTTTCTTTGTGTGATTTGCTCCATTTTACTCTTTATATATTAGATTATATGTTTTCCCTCTTTCATATAGAGATAAAGGCAGCGATAGAGATAGCGATCGAGATAGAGATAATCATATAATATGTATAACATTATATATTAATATCTAAATCTGTAGGTTCCTTTTTTTCCTCATTGTGGCAACTTACTTTCTACTTTATTCTGCTTTTAGAGTCTCCTATGTTAGAATATTTTTCACAATTTATGATCATTTTCTTTGTTTTCTGCCAGCCCCATTAGACCACTGTCTCCAGCAGGTCAGACTCAGTACTCATTTTATGCCCCACTTTATAGCCCATGTCTAGCATAATCCAAGGGATGCAGTATACACTGAAGATTTGGTCAGAGAATGAATGAAATAATTAATTAAGGCTACCAAATTAAAACTAAGAGATGAAAATGATGATGTAATAATCATAGATGCAAACACATCCTAGCATTGTTTTGCGAGACACCTGTGTATAACACTAGACAGCTCAACCCTGAGAGTCAGCATTATAGACTCCAATCGGGCCGCTGAACTAACCCACTGCATCAAAGCAGATTTCGCTTTAGGTCAGAGATGCTTTTCTCCTCTCCTAACTCCATCATCTACACACTAACATTCATCCCCTTTTCCCTCCCCTCAAAGGCAAAGTAATGAAGATAAATAGGCGTTTTACAGACAAGTAATCTCATGGTAACAGATCCCTGTTATTTACACCAGCAAAGCCATTTCCAGGGTGTTGGGACTTGCCTGCACCCACCATGGTTGGGTTCTGCCAGTCAGTGATCTGGAAAGGTGTAGGGTTCACAAGGACTCTGAACAGCTGTCTGCATTCGCTGAGGATCAGATTACAGGATCTCATTAACTCCAGCCTTGCCTGCTTCAAGTATTTTGTTAGGACCAAGACCTATTATTTCAACTTGTCTGGTATCAAGAGGGTCAAGGGGTGAGGGTTTTATTTTACCTGTTTCTGTTCGGTTTCATTTTAAAGTGTAGGCTAAGGAAAAGCAATAGCAATAAACTTTACAGCAAATATTGCTATGCAGTACAGAACTTTTTCATGCCTCTGAGCAACTAACTCTTGTTTGAAACTTTAAATTATTAAGCAGGGCATAGTTTAAATTTTGGTTAATTTGCAATACACTGCTAAATATGGGATAGTCAACAAAACTAGGAAGTTTTTATTGCTGCATTATTTTTTCTCAAAGTTTGATTTGATAACTTATGTCAAACTTAAAACAAAAAGAAAAATAACCTGAGCACTATTAAAGGAGTCTAAGACTGGGGTGTAGCTCAGAGTCTGAAAGTTTGCCTAACATGTGCAAGGCCCTTGGTTCAATCCCCACCACAATTAGCACAAAAAGAAAGAAAGAAAGAAAGAAAGAAAGAGAGAGAGAGAGAGAAGAAAGAGAAAAAAAGATGTGCATATATTTGAGATTCACTCAGCCATGCAAGCTCAGCTCAGCATTTTAGTTCTCCAGTGTACAAAGTGCAATGACACACTGGTCTTCTCCAAGGACCTGCTTGAACATGGGAAAAAGTAAGGTAAGAAATTGAGGTTGAGCTTACATCTAAGAGAAGTTGTTGCCAAAGCAATTAGAGGGAAGCCTAGAGAAGCCTGTCATCAGCACTGATAATGCAGGCTCTCGGCATGGATGAGGTGGCTGGCAAGAGAGTACAAAGTGAGAAAAAAGGCCTACATGTTAGCTCTTCCTAACTCTCATGTTTAGTGGTGGGAGGAGGAGACCTGGCAGAGACTGAGTAAGAGCAGTCAGAGAGTTTGAAGGAAGACATGACCAGTGGAGAATGATGGGTGAGGGAGGCAAAGGGAAGAGAGTATTTCAAGATAGGCAGCGTGATCAGTGTTGGAGGGCTGCTTGTTACCACTCTGAACATCGAAGAGGACAAGAGCGGAAATTGTCTGCTGGGTTAAGAACCTGCTGGACACAGGTAACTCTCACAAGAACTATTTTGTTAGACTGAAAAAAAAATCAAAGGTCAAGTGAAATGAGTCTCTGGGGGAGTTAGTGGAATGTGAGGAAATGGAAAAAGTGAATGTGGAGTTTTGAAAAATTCCATTGTGAAAAAAAGGGGGAAGCTGACATTAAAGGCAAGCAACATTAAACAGCGCTTCTTATTAACAGAAGAGACCAAGGGGTGTTTAAATATTGATGGAAATAATCCAGTTGAGAGGCAAGGATTGAATAAACAGAAAAACGTTCATTAGCTAGGTTGTCTACAATCCATACTGCTCATGGTATCATCCTGCATTAATTGCACATTCAACTCCCCCACACACACAGACACACAGACACAGACACACACACACACACTTCTTGGCTATTACCAGACACCACAGAAATTCTGTCAAGCAATGCCTTAAAATTAGGACTTCTGAAAATTTTAGTAGTCTCTTGCTTCCTAATATCAACATCTCTTTATCCCCCAAATCTACTTCCCCTTTACTCCAAGGCCACAGGAACAGCCAGTGATTGGCCACAGATCTGAGGGACTTTAACCTAGGTCAGAACCCCAAGACTCTTCACTTGATGGGAAATGAAAGAAACACTAAAGGCAAAAAAGATCACTACTGTTCAATGGCCAAAAATATTTTCCCACATCATAGGTAGGACTGATGACTAATCTCTTACTCCATTTTAAAGAACATCCAGCTACAAGGACAACCCATAATAATGGTAAGGTGGATGTTAAGCACTTCTGCGATTCCAACCCCAGCCGAGGCCCTCCCTGTGCATGCTTCGTAGATTTTCCTCTCGGGCCTCCCTCTGGTTAGTTTTCCATTAAATTCAGTATGGCTGTCACTTTCCACAAAAATCTAGTTCCATCTGTTTCATGTTTCTTTTTGGGCCTTTTAATGTCCTACCTTACTTCTTCGGAGAAAATATTGAAAGCTGAAAGTAGCAGATAAAGATTTGTGTGCAGGAAACAAGCTGTCAGCACAGATGTATGGTGTAATTTTTACCAAAAGTTCAATATTACCTTAATGTGTATTCAGGGGAAAAGCTATAAATATAATGTTCGCTCTAAATGGGGTCGTAAAACAATAAAATATTTTCATAGTTTTTTTTTTTTTTACCCAGATATTGGTTTCAGGCAGTTTTATACTCTATGATTTCTGATCGTTATGTGATTATTATTGGGGTTTTACTGAAGGGAAGGAAGGAAGGAAGGAAAGAAAGAAGGAAGGAAGGAAGGAAGGAAAGAAAGAAAGAAGAAAGGAAGGAAGGGAGGGAAGGAGGAAGGAAGGTAGAAGGAAGATGAATTCTACTTTAGTTCTTTCCCTAGCAAGTTAATAAGCATATGAATGGACATCTATTTTGTAATTCCAGGATCCTGTGATATTTCCTTTGGTTCCATTTCTGTCCTTGTCATGTACAATACAATAAAATCATGGGTTTAGGAGCAGATAGATCTGGGCTCCAATATCAGTTTTATTGTCTACCATCTATGAGAACTTCAGCAAGTTTCTTACTATTTGAGCCTTGCGTTCTTCATGAAATGTTTAAGAATATGAACCTTGGATGAGTCACTGTCATGATTACATACAACTGTGTTTGTAAATTAAACTAGATATCAATAATTATAACTGTTACTGCAAAGTGGTCTGGGACCTAACACACACACGCTGGTTGGTTCCCTTCATGAGAAAATAATGTAAGTGGGATTACAGCCATCTGTTGCTGATAGGGGTGGTTCACACTAAATGGATGAATTCCACTTTCTAGTTGTGACTACCATACTGGAGGAATCTAAATGCTCCTTAGCATGATAATGTTAGCATTATTATTTCCCATGAAATGTATTTTCTTCATTTAGCACTACACTGTGAGGCCTTTGGGGTAGGTCAAAAGAAGAGAATGACTGGAAATGAATGCTTGCTTTGATGAGTAAGTTTGTTTCTCAGGGTCTGAGGAAATTGGCTACAACTCTTTCTGATGGGGAAATAAATCAAGGCATTTTCTATCCTTTCAACTTGTAAATCCAGAGCACATTTTTCCCCATTTGAGGTTTGCAAAACATGAGAAGCTTGAATTCATGACTCCAAGAAGAACATAGGAGAGAAAACTCCAATGGGCAGCAATATGGACTCCGAAAAGACTAAATTTGGACTCTGTAGTTGGGTCTAGAAGATGATCCAAAGGATGACAGGAGCAAAAATTCAAAAGAGTGGAAGAGGGTTGAAAAGAGAAATCATCATGTACACCATGATCAAGTGGGATTCTTCCCAGGGATGCAGGGATGGTTCAAAATATGTAAATCCATAAATGTAATATATCACATTAACAGAACCAAGGATAGAAGTCATATTATCATTTCAATAGATGCAGAAAAAGCTTTTGATAAAGTCCACCACCCATTCATGATAAAAACTCTACAGAAAATTGGAATAGATGGTCTTTATCTCAATCTGATAAAAGTTATCTATGACAAACCGATAGCTAACATCTTATTAAATGGACAAAAACTGAAAGCTTTCACTCTAAAGTCAGGAACAAGACAAGGATGTCCACTCTCTCCACTCTTATTCAACATAGTTGTGGAAACTTTAGCTAGAGCAATTAGACAAGAGAAATAAATAAAAGCAATAAATATAGGAAAGGAAGAAGTTAAACTAGCATTGTTTGCAGATGATGTGATACTTTACCTAGAAGATCCCAAAAATTCCACCAACAGACTCCCAGATTTAATAAGCAGATTTAGCAACATAGCTGTTACAAAGTTAATACTCAAAAATCAATGCAGTTTTGTGCACAAATAACAATCTCACTGAGAGAGAAATTAGGGAAACAATACCTTCTACAATAGCATCCAAAAAATGAAATATTTAGGAATCAATCTAATGAAAGATGTAAAAGACCTCTATACTGAAAACTATGGTACTCTGAAAAAGGAGTTTGAAGAGGATATTAGAAGATGGAGAGATATCCCATGCTCTTGGGTAAGAAGAATCAATACAATCAAAGTGGCCATACTTCCAAAACTGTTATACAGATTCAATGCAATCCCAATCAAAATTCCAGTCTCACAGAATTGGAGAAAACAATCCTAAAGTTCATCTCACAGACTTAGAGAAAACAATCCTAAAATTCATCTGGAACGAGAGACCTAGAATAGCAAAGGTGATCGTGGGCAACAAAGACAAGACAGGGGGCATTGTGATTCCTGACCTGAAATTATACTATAAAGCTACTGTGATAAAAACAGTGTGGTACTGGCAAAAAAACAGACCTGAGGATCAATGGAGTAGACTAGAAGATCCAGAAACAACTCTAGACACACTAAGTTATTTTATCTTTGACAAAGGAGCGAAACACATTCACTGGAAGAAAGATAGCCTTTTTAATAAATGGTGTTGGAAAAACTGGTTTTCTGCATGCCAAAGATTAAGATTGGACCCATATCTTTCACCATGTACTAAGTTAAAATCTAAATGGATTAAAGATCTCAACATTAAAACAGAAACATTAAATCTGCTGGAACATAAGAGTAGGAAAAACTCTTGAAGACATTGGTGTAGGCAAAGACTTTATGAATAAAAGCCAGACTGCACAGGAATTATCGCAAAGAATCAACAAATGGGATCTCATCCTACTGAAAAACTTTTGCACAGCAAGAGAAACCATCAACAGTGTGAAGAGACTACCCACAATGTGGGAGAAAATGTTTGCCAGCTGCCCCTCAGATAAAGGATTAATATCGAAAACCTATAAAGAACTTAAAAAAAATCAGTCCTCCAAGATTAAAGACCCAATCCAAAAATGGGCATCTGAGTTGAACACACTCTTCTCAGATTAAGAAGTACAAACAGCAAACAAATATGTGAAAAAATGTCCAACAGCACTGGCGATTCGAGAGATGCAAATGAAAGTAACACTGAGATTCCACCTCACCCTAGAAAGAATGCCTTGTATTATGAAGTCAACCAATAACAAATGCTGGAGGGGCTGTGGACAAAAAGGAACCTTTCTCCACTGTTGGTGGGAATGTAGGCTGGAGCAACGACTGTGGAAGTCAGTGTGGAGATTCCTCAAAAAGCTGGGATTGAGGTCCCATTTGACCTAGCTATTCCCCTTCTGGGTATCTTCCCGAAAGAACTAAAAACATTCCACCACAGTGATATATATGCACCTACATTCATAGCTGCCCAGTTTATAATAGCTAGATCTTGGAAAAAATCTAAATGCCCCTCGACTGAGGAATGGATAAAAAAGATGTGGTATTTCTCCATAATGGAATACTACTCAGTTATAAAGAGCAATAAACTAGACATTTTCACTCTTAAATGGATGAGTACTGAAAATATACTTCTCAGTGAACTAAATAAGCCACACATATGTGACTATCGCATGGTTGCATTGGTGTGATGAACCAAAACGAAATCTATGTACAAAAAAAAAATTAGTTGAGACAGTTAGAGAAAAAGTATTTTGAGTGAAAAGTAGTTTTCTGAGGGTCATCTTCAGATTTTTTAAAATGTGAAATGTTTATTTGAAAACAATAGAGAATCATAACAAAAAATATAGTCATATAGCAGGTTTCTCTTGATTCATTGAGGCAAAAGTTTTGTGTTAATAATTTGTTGGATAATTTTTCATGTTTATACTTTCTATCCTAAATAATTTCTCGGAATATAATAATATGCAATGTGCTGAAAAAAAAAGAAAGTAGAAGAGGATTAGAAAAGAGAAATAATCCATGTGGAGTGCACCTTGCACTTTCCTTTCAAAGACCTAAGTTTGATAGTTTCAAAGACCTAAGTTTGCTAGCTTCCTCTGCACCTTTTTGTGATAGGAGACAGAAAATTTGGTGTGTTCAAGTGTGTTCAGTGAGACCTTGAAATTATCTAAATGGAATGTGTGTGCCTTCCTCAAATTCTTGTGTTTGTATTTGTTCTGGAGAAGATTAACAAGGCAAAAATTATTTGGGATGGGAAGCATTATGAATTCTCAATAACCCAGTGCGGGGTTCATGGCCATCTTTTCATCCACCACTCACATTTTCATGCATGACTGGTCACCAAAGAAAGACCATGAGTAGCTGTGGCTAAGACCACTCACCAAGCCAGATGTAATTCCCAGATTCTCTGCTACAGCTCACTGTGAAAAACAGAAGGACAGGACTCAACCAGTTTAAGGTGGATAGTTCCTCTTCCTGTGCTTTGTGAATGTTCTTGTCAAGTGTTATCCAACAGAAAGGCAGGTTTGTAAAAACATTATGGTGTGGCCTCGTTCACCTTGCTTCCCAGATCGGGCAATGCAACTTCTGACTCTTCCCCAAAGTCAAAATGACCGTGAAAGGTAAACATTTTGAATGAGCTCAAGACACTGAGGCAGTCCCAACAGCACAACTAGAGAGTGTAATGGGACTTTCAGAACTGACTCAGAAAGTGGCAAGAATGTTGGGTAAGTGTGTTTGTAGCACAGGAATGTTTTGAGGGGATTAGTGGCAATATGCCTTTTACTGTGATTTTTTTAAATGTTAAACGTTCACCATATTTTTCAGTCACACCTCATATATACACTAGAGTAACAGGAAGTATACTGCAGCAGTGAGCATTAAGAGAGCAACTAGAAGGAAGAAAGAAAGCAAAGGGCTTTTTAGGCAGTTGATGTGCTGACGTAGACACTTTGGAGTAGTAGATGAGGTAACAAGAAATTTTAAGATATTTTGCTATGTATTGTACTGTCACCCACTTAAACATACCTTCGGAAGTCATCCACACACATCTGAATCTCCTAGAATTGCATTTCGTATTTGGTTGTATTGATAGGAAAATCACAACTAGAGGGAGTTGTTTTGTATATGGGTTAAATATAAGCATAAGCCAAGACAGGGGATTTAGAAGTCAAATGAACTCAAAGCCAAAGGACAGAGGTTTAAACAAGTCTGGGTCAAAACCAGGAAAAGAACGACTGAAGCTAGGCTTGGAACCCTTTGAAAGCCATGCCACAGATAGGTTAAAGACTCAAACTACTAATTCAGGGCAAGTAGAGGCCTAATGGTCCCTTTAGAGATGCAATATGCTATAAACTCTTCCAATTTTTAGCATTAGATAAATAAATACATTAGATTTTTTTCTAGTTACCTATCTTTTGGGTCGCAGACCTTAGCAGAACTGGTTCTGAGTCATGATGGAAAGTGGGATGCAAGGCCAACATTCCCGTGACCTCGCGGACATCTCACTTTCCCCTTTGTACCTGAGAGTCCACCGAGACGCTCCCTTCCGGCCTGGTGATTGGTCTGCTACCACTTTTCCTCAGGGTTAACACTGTTTGCTCCACGTTCTTTTACTTCTCCAAACTCTATGGAGTGTGTGTGTGTGTGTGTGTTACTGGTGATTGAGCCTTTGCTCTGAGTTACATCTCCAGTTTCCCCCTGTTTTTTTTTTTGAGACAGTGTCTTACTAAATTGTAAAGTTGCCCAGGCTGGGTCCAAACTTTTTATCCTCTTGTCTCATCAACCCAGAATGCTGGGATTATGGGTGTGCACTACCACACCCATCTCCAAAATGTGTCTTCAACCCAGGATTTCATTTCCTCATCGTTGGCTGTAAAATTGCGCTCAAATTTTACTTTCTGTGAATCCTTCTTTTATAGTCCCTACCAAAGTCAAGTTCTTCCTTCTCAGTAATCTCTTAGTGTTTATACATAATATAGTCATATTAATATAACTTTTCTTTACATGCTTATCTATACTAGTAGATTGTAAAATGGAACAGTGCAGGGACCATATCTTATTTTTCTTTGGATTCTAGTGCCTAAAATAACACCTAACACAAATACCTCATGATTTGCTGTGTGATCATATTTGATACTATATCTAAGATACCATGGACTTGTTCCTACATGACAATCAACAAGTTATAAAGATAATTGAAAAGTAAGCAAAGAGCAAGCTAGCAATGGAAGAATGATTCCTTAAACCAAAAGGGTAAAAACTAAGAAAGCTATTACTAGTATAATACTTACTGCGAAACACTGCATGCTTTCCTCCTAAGGTCAAGAATAAGATAAGGATGTAAACTATCACCATATCATTACAAACATTTTACTAGAAATGTAGAATGCAATAGGGCAAAGAACGAAATAATATTTTTGTAAATATGTATTAATCTACATATTACAGGTAAGCATGTTTATATAAATGTATATAATGTATAGTAATATATAGTAGCATATATTATGCCAAAAGAATCCTATATTAAACTGAAAAAATAGAATGTGAAATTGTCTTCAAATATTAACTTATTCTGTTTGAACCATGATTTAGTGTCCAGAAAGGCAAGTATAGATGGTTTTACTCTCTGTTTTTAGGGCTGTTCGTCACAGCCCTCAATTTATTACTGTACATGTTAGAGTGCTAGAAAGGGAAGTGGAACTGATTTCACGGAGAGTACTCGCTCAACCTATAATTGATGAAGAAGTGCTTCCAGATACACTTCCTATGTTTTAGGTAGAAAGCCCTGTTATTATGATCAGACCTATCTATCTAAGCTTTAGCAAGAGTCAAAAGCAGGCTTCTAGATAAATACTTTCCTGTTTAGTATTTCTAAAGTCAAGTCTCTAGGTTATTAGAATCACCAGAATGAAGGAGTGACATCTTGAGAGTTTCATTTTTAAAATTTAGCAGGCAATTCTTGGGCTTTAAAAAGTTAGAGATTCACTGATCTAAGAAATCCTTACTGTTGTCTAACAAAATCCTCTGATCATGTAGTGAACTCAGTGGGCTTTAATCTCATCTAACCCCATTTTCCTCTTCTGCAAAATGAGATGATACATTTAAGTGATTTCAAAGAGTTCTGAAGCAACCTATGTTCTGAGATTCTAGAGAACATGTACTCTGGTAAAAAGAAAATAATTTGTGCCTTAAAATATTTTCATTTTTGCTCATGAGCTAGGAAACATGACTAGTAGAAAATATATCAACCACCACAGTACTTATTTATGGTACTATGGTTTTTACTGTTTATTTCCAAGTTACTTGTAATACATGTACATAACCTTCATAAGTGGAAAAAACCCCACAAAATATTAAAGGAACTTAGTCAGTGATAGATAAAGTACTGTTTAAGAATATTAAAATGATCAGTGTATGAACATTGTACTTAATATAGTGGCTGTCTTAATTACTTTTCTTACTGCTGAGACAAAATACACAACGTGCAAAATTAAGGGAGGAAGGGTTTATTTAGCCCGCAATTTCTAGAGGTTTCAGCCCATAACTGGATGGTTCCAAGGCAAGGTGGCTCCAAAGAGGAGAAATAGTTCCTGGCAGGCAGAAGGTAGCAGAGCAACAAGGGATAACCTCAGATCTTTCTATCCCTTATATCTTACCCAAACTACTTAGGGTGGGCAGCACTCACACCCTTAATACTAGAATTCATGATCCTAGCATTACACCATGAATTATTTCTAGTATCACATACTCTAGATCCAGTCACCTCTGAAAAAACCCCACCCATGACTGCTTGAGGTTTTGGGGGACATCTAGATATAATCTGTAATAGTGGCAGAGAGACTTGCATGTAATGAGAGTACAAAACAAGGCAAGGAGTAAGGGTTGAAGAGCTGGTAGCAGGATTATTGAGAAGAATTAACATTGCTCAGGGTAAGCTAATAATAGAACTCAGTAATCCGGAGGATCTAAACTAGTTCCAAACTAGGCAGTTTGGAAGTCTTCTTTTAAGAGTACAGGGTAGACATTTAGAAATCTGAATCCTGTGCCTGTACACAGTAAAGTAGGTTAAAATTGATCATCTAATATGTGTGCAGTATTACGGTAAATTCCGTGAAGACAAGAGACATGTTAGACCCATATTTCATCTACTGAAAAGTTGGAGATTCTAAAAAAAAAAAAAATGGTTTGAAAATAACATTTTATCAATTGTTAAAATGTATAGCAGAGGTTTTAAGAAATGAGAAATCACAGTGAAACCAGTTAGAAGAATTCATGAGAGTGAAAGGAAAATATCCCTTTGTTTTGAAAGTAATGAATTTAGATAAAAAATTCACCGGGTGGGATTATTAACAGATTGGACACAGTAACAGAATCAGTGAATTTCAGGAAATGTCAATAGAAAATTTCCCATTTGAAGAATAAAAATAAAGAATATCGAAGAAAAATGAGCAAATACTTGAATCTATGGACAAGTATAAAATGTTATACCATATTATATAATTAGAATTCCAGAAAGAGAGCTAAAATATATTTCATGAAATGACTGAAAGCTCCCCAAATTTGTTGAAAAACATTAAGTTTTTCATAAACCTCACGTGGTAAAAATATGAAGAAAAATATTTCTAGGAACAGAATATATAAGATAGTTAAAAATATCAAAATTTTCAAAGCATCTCGTGGGGAGTGATATTACAGAGAAGGAGCATCATGAATGATGTTTGGTTTTGCATCAGAAATGATGAAGGCTGCACAACAGAATAGCGTCTTATTCTTTAAGGTGCTGGGCAAAACCGTCAAACTAGATTTTTATGATAGTAAAAATATCTTCCAATGGGAAAGTGAAATAAAATATGTTTTAGACAATTGGAGGCTGAGAGAATTTGCCCCCAGCAGGTTACCATCAGAAATGCTAAAAATGTTCTTCAGGAGAGAAGGAAAGGACACCTGATAGGAATGTGGTTAACCTGTAATTTCTTTCAAGGACAAGTGACTTTCTTCCTTTATTTTTTTTAATTTAGATATAATCCACATGCCACAGATTTTACTCTATTAAAGTACAAAAACCAGTAGTCTTGATATACCCACAAGGTCATGATATCTACTATCTAACCCCAAAACATCTAGTCACCCTAGGAAAAAAATACTGTTCTAATCAGCAGTTACTCCTCATTCTCATACCCCACACTTTCCCCTAGAAACTACTAACCTATTCTCTGTGTATGGAGTTGTCTATTCTAAGCGTATCAAACACATGAAATCATGTAATATGTGCCCTTTTGTGAAAGCAACTGACTAAAGCAAAATCATTAAGTGTAAAGTGGAGTTTATGACACACAAAAGTGAAAGAAATTACAATAAGAAAGATCTAGAGTAGGGGAAGGACTGACAGTCAGAATATGGTCCCACCAACTTGCCCATGCTATAATTTCTGGGTATTGCAAATACATTACATTACATGATCAAAGGAAATTCAGATTACAGAGAGAGCTACAATAGCTAGTCAGCGAACTTTGGAATAGAGAGATTGTCCTGGATGGGTTCAATCTAAATATTAGTACTTTTCAAGTGGAAGAGCAAGGCTGAAGAATGGGTCAGAGAGATGTGTCATGAAAAGGACTCAATCCACCAGCAACTGCCAGCTTTAAAGATGTAAATCACTACAAGCTAAGAATGTAGTATCATTTAAGAACTAAGAATGCGCCATAGTTTACTGCCAGCAGGAAAATGAGATTCTTGGTCCTATAATCTCAAGTAGATGAGTTTTCCAACAGTTCAAATAGGTGGAAAGTGCATTTTCTCCTAGAGTCTACAAAAAGGAAAAATACAAACCTGCCAATACTTTGTTCTTACATTAGTAAGATCCATGTCAGAATTTTAGCCTGAAGAACTATTAAGGAAACAAAACAAAACAAAAACCACAACCAACAACAACAACAAAACAAAAAACTATAAAATAATAAACTTGTATTGTTTTGACTTTTACATTTGAGATAACTCATATGGTGGCAATAGAAAATTAATACAGTAGGTAAGTGGAATTACATTCTTTATGATTTGTTTGTTGTAACCTATATTATAAATTATAATCTTCACAAGATTATAATTTGCAAAGTAAAATGTAGAAAGCTTTAGCTGTGAAGTGGGAGGCACGAAACAGTTCATTACTGACTATAAATGGACATTTATAAGGATATACTTTGTTAAACCTAAAACTATTATGTAAAAACAATAGTAATAATAATAATAAATAATCAGGCTTAGTCAGCATGCAAATAGAAGTAAAATAAAACACTAAAAATTAATTAATTTAAAATAAAGCAGAAAACAGACGCCCAAAATAGGAAAAATAAAAACCTGAAAGACAGATAATAGACAGAAACTCATCTATATAAAAAACACATTAAATACAAACGGACTCAGCTATGCAATTAAATGGCAGAGGTCACTGGAATGGATAAAAACAGCAAGACCAAACAAAAGATAATCTTTGAGGAACATTTAGGCTCACAAAAGAATTAAAATAAAAGGTTTAAAATAAAAATATTCTATGAAAATTGTAAACATAAGGAGATCAACATGCAATATTAGTGTATTTCAAGAGAAAAGTTTTATGAGACATAAAGAAGAACATTTCATAGTGATTTTACTGTATCACATCCTCAAATTCCTGAACATTTTTCTAACTAATGAAAACTTTAAAATTCATGAAACTAAATTGGCAGAATCAGGGGGTGGTAGGAAATAGCCACATTTATAATCAGAGTTGGAGATTTAAACAAGTATCTCTTGGTAATTGATTGGACAAAAACTCAGTTAAAATTTAGATCTGAATAAAGTTCCAAGCAAATACAATTACTTAACATTTATATAGCACTATTCCCAATCAAAGTTTTTCAAGCACACATGAAATATTATTCACCAAGATATGCAATGGCCCATAAATTAAATCTTAGTAAATTTTCACAAAATACATTTTTGACCATATAGTAATTATATTATGAATAACTAAAAATAAGCTATGAAGAAAATGGAAGTAAAAGTACACATTTGTTAACAATCCATGGGTCAAAAAGAAATCCCAAGGGAAATGAGAAAATAACTAAAACTTAATGGAAATGTAGAATTTCAAAATCCATGGGATAAAGCACTGCTTAGAGAGAGAGTTATTGCTTTTATGCTTACATTAGCATGCTATGCTTTAAAAATCAGTGATCTAAATTTCAACTTTAGGAAACTAGAAAAAGGAAAGCAAATGAAAGGACTTTAATAACAATAAGGACAAAAAAGAAAGAAAGGTTTTAAGATTCCATCACAAAGAAACAGGCAAATAAAAAGACTGTAATAACAATAAGGACAAAAAAGGAAGGACAATTTTTAAGATTCCATCATAAAGAAACAGAGCCAGACAGAGCCAGGAGGAGACAAAAAAGATTATCAAAATTAGAAATGAAAGAAAAGTCAGATTACAGAGGCCAAAGGGAGCTAATAGGCAAACATCACCAGCTAATTAAGATGGTGAAACACATTTTAAAAACATCTCACCAGATCTGACTCACAAAAGTAAAAAAAAAAAAAAAAGAGGAGCTCTGTATCTATCAAGAAATTGAATACATATTTGAGGTATACACTATATTAAAATGCACAATTAAGAAACTTCTAAGTGGTGATTTCAACCAATAATACCAATTTTCACCAACTCTTCCAGAGCATCACTAAGTACATGATATGTGATACACCATCATTAGTAATCATTTCTGTAAATACAAATTACAATCAAAATCAGATACTAGTTTTTACCCATTTTAATCCATTTAGCCAAAGATTGAAATTTTTTGAATTTTTGCATGAAATTCATATATGTTACCTAGAAAAATTTAAGGAACAAGAATTTCACAAGAACAAATTTCATTATGTTCCATTGTTACAGGCATTCCAAAAATGGATCACTGGGCACTGAAGGGTTAATGGCTAAAATTCTGAAAGACCAACAATATCAAGTGTTGATGACAATGGGCAGCAACTAGAAGACTCCTAGATTTTGTTGCAAGTGTGAAATGGTAGAATCACTTTAGAAAATGATCTGAAATATTCTTATACTAAATAAAACCACGAAACTCACCAACTCTATTCTTAGGCATTTACCTAGAACAGAAAACTATGCTGACAAAAAGACTTTTAATGAATGTCCACAGTAGTTATAGTCATAATAACTCCAAAGTGGAAACAACTGAAATATCCATGGATTTTATGTTGGAATGTTCATACAGTGAAATGTTACTTATCAATAAAAAGGAAAAATAGCAATAAAATAGTGTGTTACTTAGCAACAATATAGATGAATTGTGATAACTTTTTTTTATTTACAAAGAATCTACATAAAAATCAATAGAATAGACAAGCAGATTTAGCCTGTATTTGGTAGATTTATACAGCAATGTTACTTTAAGCTTTTTTGTGATGTTGTAACTTGTGCCTTTACAATTTTGCTTTTGACAACCAATTGTCTATCCCTGCACTGGAAAAGAAGATTGAACATTTGAGGGAAACCAGGTCACAGTCAGACATATGTATTTACTTGTGGGGAAAAAATGGAAATCTTGTTTAAATGCGGTTTGAGAATTATCCTAAAGTCCTTTGTGACAAACTCTCCTTATCTTAATGCTATTATGAGCAGTAGACTCCTTCAACTGTTCAAACTTGAATGTGGGTCTAATTCTATTTTTAAAATCTGTTATTTCCAAAGCATATTTCCTTCCATTCAACCTGCTATGTCTTAGTCCTGGAGTACCCAGGAGCACAGGCCAATGTCGTTCTTTAAAAATTACTCCAGTGGGGGCAATAGGGGTCTTGGGAAGGGAAGCCTATGCTTGGTACAATAACATATGGTCTAATAAATTCACAAATGAGTGACATTTCTTGTAGTTATGGTTCAGATTATAGGCATTTCAAACGTTTAATGGTGACTTTAATTTACTGTAAGGAAGTGTATGCTGAGCATCTGGAAGGACATGATTTTACTTTAATCATTTTGATTTAAGTGACAGTAATTACAAGTATCATCACAGTCTATAGAAAAAAACATTGATTTTTACTGTTATCTGCCAAGACTTGTTCCCATTGTAGCGAGGCATTTCTTTTTTTAGACCAAGAGGGGTTAAATCATTCTGAAAGTTCCTTCCCTATTTGAGTGCCTGGCATGAACAAGGATTCGTAATAATGGATTAAACTGATAAATTTGCTTAAGTAAACAAACTACAGTTTAAAAGAAAAGAAACGATGGCATTTAAAGTAACTGGGGAAGCAGTGATAACCTGCTGCAGAAATTTTATAGTTAAGTACGAGAGCAACTTTAAAGACCTTGAAATAACATAAACTATTTCTGTTTCTAAATGAACAGGTACTTTTAGGGAAATCGCCCCCCAGGTACACAGGCAAAAAAGTACTAAAATACAGAGTGAGGCCAAAGCTTGTCTGTTAGTTCTTCAGTTGTTCTTCACCTATTTTGTTATTTTTTATTTTAAAAGGATGAAGAATAAAAACGATACAGAATTTCAAAACAAAATAATAGGAGATTAGTAATGGTCAATATATTGTGCATTGTTATCTTCAAAGTTGTTGCTCAGTTTACAAAAATAGGAATGAAAAATTGATCAAAGAATGCAAGCACAAACCTTTTCTTTGATGAACTAATAGAGGTTAGTAGTATAATTACCTATCTTGTACATATGTATATCTATCTTGCATGTATATATGTATTTTTTCCCTTCTTGCTTTTTGCCTTTACCCCATCCCAGTCCTTTTGAGCAGTTTCTTCTCCTTTTCACTTTCACAATATCTATTGTGCATTTTAATCTTACTTATTCTTTCATTTTTTTGCACTAGGGAAACACTATGACATTTACACATGTGAGTCTGATTTATTTCACAGTATGATCTCAAGTTACATTCACTTACCTATAAAAGCCTGGAGTTTATCCTTCTTTACAGCTGAGTAGTACTCCATTGTATACAAATGCCACATCTTTTTTACCTGTTCTCTGATTGATGGGCATTTGGGTTGTTTCCAAGATTTAGCTCTCCTGTAAACATGGGTGCATATATATCACTGTGGTATGATGTTTTCAATTCTTCTGGAAAAATACTCAGAAGGGGAATAGCAAGGTCACATGGGACCTCCAATTGTAGTATTTTGAGAGGTCTCCACATTGATTTCCTCAGTGGTTGCACCAGCCTACACTCCCACCAACAGTGGAGAGCGTTCCCTTTTCCCCACAGTCCCTCCAGCATCTACTATTGGCTGATTTCTTTTCTTTTTGGGGTGGGCAGGAATACCAAGAACCAAACTTGCCAGGCAGGTGCTTAGACCACTGAGCTATATTCCTGGCCAATTGTTTGATTTCTTGATGACAGCCATCTTTTCTGGGTGAGATGGAATGTCAGTTGTATTGGGTATGCTATGTACCCCCCGCCCTGAGTCCTCACATACTTTTGATGGGGCTGAGTCTAGCATGGGGATTGGCAATGTGAGTGCTGCACCTGCCCAGGGGTGGAGCAGACATACAGTGTAAATCAGGCGAGTCTTCCTCTTGCACTTCTGCCTCTCTCCCTCTCCCTCTCTCTCTCTCTCTCTCTCTCTCTCTCTCTCTCCAGCACGCCTTGCTGCTTGTGGTTGCCATGAACGGCAGCCCCGCCACATAATGCTGCCTTGAAGCCAACTAAGTGTGGACTGAAACTCCTGAGAAACTGTAAGAAATAAACCTTTCCTTCCCTAATTTTGGGCGTCAGGTATTTTGTCTCAGCAATGAGTGAAAAGTAACTAAGATATCAGTGTTGTTTTAATTTGCATTTCTTGAGTGACCGATGATGGTAAACATTTTTTCATATATTGATTTGCTATTTGCATTTCTTTATCTAAGAAGTATGTTTTCATCTCAGATGCCCATTTTTGGATTGGGTCTTTGAATTTGAGATGCCTGATTTTTTTGAATTTTTTTGAATTTTTTGAATTTTTTATATGTTTTTGATAGAAGTCCATTGTCTAAGGGACAGTTGGCTAAGTTTTTTCCCATTTTGTGGGTTGTCTTTTCACTCTGTTGGTGATTTATTTTGATATGCGCAAACTTTTTAATAAGATAAAATCCCAGCTGTTGATTCTTGAAGTACTTCCCATGCATTTTGGGTTTTGTTCATGAACTCTCAGCCTACCCCTATGTCTTGAAGATTTCTACCTCCCTTGTCTTCCAGTAGACTTAGTGTTTCTGTTTTAATATTTAGAACTTTGATCCATTTTTACTTTAGTTTAGTGCATGGTGATAGACATGTGTCTAGTTTTGGTCTTCAGCATGTGGAAAGCCAGTTTTCCCATCTATTCTGTATTTAAAAGACATAGAAAAGTTAGAAATAATTATTGAATTATGAACACAAAGAAGATATTTAAACTCAATATCAAAAATATCTCAGTCATCCAGAAAGTTTTTTAAACCACAGGGATTGTCTAGAAGATACAAATAAACATGTTTCCATACACAGACATCGTTAAGCATGCAGGGCATGGGGTGGGTACTCAATAATATTTATCAAATGAATCCCAGCACTCTGGGATGCAGAGGCAAGAGAATCAAGAGTTTGAGCCCTTTTGGGGCAACTTCACAAGACTCAAAATAAAAAGTAAGAAGGGCAGGGATATAACTCAGTGTGACAGCCCTTGATTCAATCCTCAGAACCATAAAAAACAAAAACAAAACAATAAGAAACCCACTTTCTTAAAAGCTATTTGGGCACCACTTTCTAGCTTCTGAAGTTTCTTACAAATAGATATGCTTTGTAATCCAAAGGCCTTGGCATTTTTCTCTACATCACCAGATGGTGTTGAAGATCACAAAAGCAAATACCAGTGCTCCAAGAACTAAAGAACTGAAAACTGCAGCGTTTTCCATATTATTCTACTTCTGTTTTCCCATAAATGAGTCACTTTTTTATCCTGTGTCTGTCCCACATATATGCTGATGAAAAATATTTGAGATCTAGGCATAATGTTTCTTCTGTACCTTATGCATAGCAATACTTGAGTCATGGACTCACTCAGGGAGAGTGTATGCAATTATTTCAGACTTCATCAGGCCCAGTCCTGTGTATCTCTCTCTTGGGCTAACTTCTTTGAAACAATTTTTTAAAAATTATTTTTCAAATAATTTTTTTATCAATACCTCCTTCCAAGGAGACATAGCAGAAAGAAAAGAATATAACATCGTATTTTCTTTGAGCAAAAAGGCAATAGAGACCCCACTGCATATTCATCCATTACCTAAGCCTCAGAGCACACACAGATAAGTTCCTCGATAATGAGAGACCACACTGCACATAGAAATGTGGGTGTTCCCCAGGACCCTGAGTAAGGCTCTTTTCATTACTCCAGTCTAATTAATTCAACTAGGAAAGATGTTTTGGTACAGAGGGGTTGAAGGCTGTAGTTAGAATGGGAATGATCATTTTTCCAGGTCCTTCTTACCTGCTTTTTGCCTAGGCATTTGAACAGCGATTGACTGAGAAGTCCCAAAGCCTATAAGTGAGAATATTTTAAGCTGTGGACACATTGATGGTTTTGTTTTGTTTGTTCTATCCTTTAATTTCATCTTTAGAATTAAAAAAAATACCAATTCTTAAGAAGAAATGCTCTTAATACTGAATACTATTTATGACTAGGTTATGTAAAAATTCTCAAATTTAAATTACTCAAACTACAATATCTTGTGGATTAAGAAATCATGGAATTTGTACATAAAAGGGATTTCTGCTCTGGAAATTTAAAATAAATATTGATCAAGAAAAGATACCATGGTAGCATTCTCCCAGCATGAGTTTTTCCTAATCAGTCTACCAGTCTTGGTCTTTGCCTGTCAGTGCATGGTTTAGGATCAGCATGTAACTATTTCTAGTCAGTTTATGAAAGAAGGTCTGGTAGGTGGAGCTGTGAATACTTTTCTTGCTGCCAAAACATTTACAATGAAGCCATGGCCCTTTCCATCCTCAGGATAGAGTTATGTCTGAATGTGATGCCCAGAACTGCTAAAGCCATCTTGATGTCCATTTGAGAATGAAACAAACATGTAAAACCTTGTAGAATCACGAGGAAGGTCAGTGAGATAGAGATAGAGCCCTAAGAAATGGTGTCTCTGGGCAATAATAAATTTTTTAGCCTGTTTAATAGAGGTCTCTTATTACCTGAGACTGAAAGCATCCAAACTGAAACTTGGGCTGACAGCAACTTTGTCACTAATGAACCACCGTCATAGTCTCGTCTCCATGGAAATGCCTCAAAACGTGTAGTTTACTGACATATTGCCATTGTTATATGAGTTTCTCTGGAAGGATGTGTGGATTTAAGAACAGAGAAAAAACTATTTGTAAAGACTTCCTGAAGACTAATCTATTCTGCTTCAGCTAAATTGAGTAAAGAATAGAATTATCCAGAGTGAAATCAAGCTACAAGACTTTATTGAATATTTATTACCATTCTGCATCTTACCAGGAATTTAACCAAGAGTAGGTACATTATTTCTGTTATTTTCATGAGAAAGACTGTTCATCCTTGATTATCAGTTTCTAAAGAAAATACTCTTAATTACAAGCCTGAAAGCTCTCATGTTCTTAGTGTCTGGTGCAGAAAAATGTGCTTGATGAATTTGTGTTGACTTTTCTTTGCTAGCCAACATGAAGGCAGCCAACCCCTGCCAAAATCATCAGTAAAACTATTTCTTGTGAGTAATAACAATAATATTATTTTCCTTTATAGCACCTTTAATCCAAGAATCTTGAGCCTGTATAAACATTTGCCCAATAGTATACTCAAAATCTCAGTATTTGGTTGATGGGAAAATACACCTAGACGCAAGAACATGGAAATAAAAATAGAACCCAAAATTTTAACTTATAATGATCTTCTAATCTATTGTCTTTAACTAACCATTCAAGGGAAATAAAAAATTATTGAAGTTTTAGCAGTACAAGAAACAAAGCATTTCCAGCTCCAAGTAACAGGTGATTCATCCTTTCTCTTTTCTTGTGATTTAAAGTTTTTTTTCATTTTTCGTATTTATCACATTTTTTTTACCTTGGGAATTCTGAATGCCAAAAGATGGAGAAATTGAACTAATTAGGATTATATCAGTTACCTACCCAAAAAAAAACCCAAAAAAAAACAAAACAAAACAAAAAAACCTGATAATAATTAGAAGTGAAAAAAAACAACTAGGAGTTTTGTTTCAATATTTAGAGAATTTCCTGTTGGACCAAAGTATTATTGAAACTGCTTTTCTTTTGGATCTAAAGTAATTCTTTTTTTTTTTTTTAACTTGAAAGAGAAGAGAAAAAACATGGAATCAAATTTTGGAAGAATCAAAATTGATGATTCATTAAATTTCCTATGTTCAGATGTTCAACAAATTATGGGGAGAGCTTTGAACTCCACTTTTTGAGACTGACTAGAATAAGTTAGCAGAACTTATGTAGAAGTTGATCTTTGACTAATGCAAATTTTTTTAAAAATTCACAGTAAAACTAAAATTTCATAATGCCACATTTCATAGCAAATTCTTCTTTAATACAAAGGAATGAAAATTAATAAGCTGATTATAAAGAAATCATTTCCATTAAGAAAGTAGACCTACCATGGTCTCACCTTGACCACATTTTGATGAATCAATTGTTGGTTGATTACTATACTTGATTCATAAACACTTGTAATTGAAATATCCCCTTAAAAAGTAATAAAATTGCATTTTTAAAAAGCAATTTTACTTAACTTGTTCAATTTGAGTATCCTTCCCTTTAGGTCTTTGTTAGCCCATGAAGCACCCTGTGAAATGCTTTACTCTGTGTGAAGCGTTGTGTGAAGATGGCTGAAAGCACTGTGAAAATGGCCAGTCAGCTCTGAGAAGGCAGCTTGACAATGAAGATCTTACTAAAATAACCCCATCACATGTTGCTGCAGCTGAGTTCACAAAAAAGAGTACAGAGGAAGATGTGGGTTTTCTTTAGTTTACATCTTAAGCCTTCCATTAATAATTCTCAGTCATCCTTGTCAGGGACCTACACCGAAGCTGCGATGTCATCAACTACATAAAAATATCCCTTAAAGCCAAAGCTTAAAATGAAAACCCAAGACACCACCGGAAATAGTCCTAGATTTAGCAGATGGTGGCCATTTACATGCCAAATCACATTTTCCTTTGGAGATGACTTTTCTTTCTTTTTTTATTTCTTCTGTAGATTAAGTAACTATGAATCTAGAGTTGTTTGACTTGCCTTAAAATAACAACTACTGGGTAATTTCTAATTTTCAAGGAACTTTATCTTTACTTAACACTCACAATTGCCATATGTAATAACTTACCCAAGTTATTCGCTCTAGGTAGCTCAGTTGCTCATGTGGCACTAGCTGTCTCCTGACAGTTTGTCCATTGATCTTTCCTCTCCATCATTTTGATTTTCTTACAATCTTGAAATACATGAGTAGCAGCTCTCATAATGCAATTTATTTGTGTTAAAACATTATCACAATCTTTACCTTTACTTCCTTGTGCTAGCTCCATAAGGACTAAATCACCACATAAATCCCGATTTCTAGGTATGATGTCCTTTAGTGTCGATACAAATTATTAAATAGAATTGCCCTTTCCCCTGGGGACTGATGAACTTGATTGTGAAGAGTGTCTCTACACTGCATGCCATTATTTTTACCCAGTTGGACTAGGTCTGCATGACAAACTTCTTTACAAAATCTTTATAATGTGAAACTGCTATAAGTTACCCCACTCAAAAAGGGAAAAATAATAAAAACTATTAAATGGTTGAGCCAGCTTTACTACTCTACTACGGGATGAATCCAAAGACCAACAAACTCAGGCCTTCTATAAGTCCCTTCATTATGTTGTTCTCTGCTATAACAAAATACTTTATCTGGCATCAAAATTACGTGCCCTATTCACACTGTTCTTGCAAGTAACAAATACTTCTTTGTGTCTGAGTTTTCCACACGGTTGCCTGATGAAACATACGCCATTGGAGGACAAATATATTGATGCAAGTAAAAAAGAACAAATTAATTCCAGAACTTAGTTAGAGATAAAAGATGCCATTTCCTTTCTCTCCGAAATGCAGCTTATATAAAATGTCACACTGGCCTTAATTTGTGGAGGAAAAACATGCTGCAACTTCATAAATGACAATTTTTCTAACTTGACAGTTTGTCCATTCCAAAAATGCTGAACCAAATTGTAGCGACTTTTGACTAATCCATCCTGTAACTCTTGATAATAATTGAATAATAATTGAAGACGAATGAGCCACCCAAGGTTTTAGAAACTTGATTCCAAAAATCTCTGTAAAGTTTTGGAACAAATGTGAAGGGCCAAATTGTGAGTTTTCCTAGATCTGCAAGAATACCTTTTCCTGGGAGAACTTGTAATGTTTCCTTTTCTAATTGAGCCATGATTCTAAAAATCTTCCGTGAAAATTTTGGTACTCCTGCCAGAAAATGGAGAATAAAAAGAAGAAACTGTAAACTTTTGTTTATAGTTATCCAGAATAATTAATAGTAAGTACACATTCCATTGAGTAATTATGAGCTGGAATACCTGATCTAATGGACAAGAGATCTTTACATAAGAATAAAGATATTTTGCTCTCAATCAGCACATCTAAGCCATGAGATTTCTGTGTTTTAGATTGAGGCTGAAGTATCTCTTTCTGAATAACTGAATGAAAAGTGAAAAGCTAAAACAAGTTTTAACAGTTATACAAGACACAGTTTGAATGCAAAAGATTTGTGCCTTTTATTTTCATTGAATTCACTTGTAACAATTTGTAAGGTTAGATATAACCTCAGATACCTCCCTGGTTTCTAGCAGAAGCAGCATGCTGACCCTGAAATTCTAATATGACATTCAGTCTTTGAAAATAATACACACCTCTTTCATCACTATGCAGCCCAGTTCCTGATGTATATAGGGCAATTCATAAATAATGAATGGATGAATAAATAGGAACAGAGTATTTGCCGTTTAGTAAATGATGCTTTCCTTCTCTTGGGAGACATAACCATTCATTCTCGTGCGGAGTGCCCTTGAAAATTAATTTGAGCTTCATGCTAATGGTCAAAGGCTAGTTAGGAAAAGAGAAAGGATGTAAATACTGATAGACTCTAACAAAACTGATAATCGTTTCCTATTCCCACTTCAGAATTTGTCTCCACATCATGGCACTTTAAGAAAAAATAACAGGATAGCTTTAATTCCTACTCGCAGACAAAAACAACCCCAGATAGACATTAAAAATTTTCTGTAATTTAAAAATTGGTCTTGAAATAACTTTCGGTCACAGCATTTTGAAGTGGAATAGAACTGTGCTGTATAATGAGAGTTCACAAAAGGCTTCTGTGTATTGCCGATAGCTCAGTTTCCCCCTGCTAATATTGCCCAACAATCTAATCTCTCCATGAAGAAAATTCCCATTGGTTTTAAAGAAATTTTGACTGGAAGTAGGTTGCAAAATTCCAGGTCCCACCCAACACTTGGAAGGAGTACATTTTGCTTCCAAGCTCATTTCCTATTTCCAAATATTCTCTACATTGTTAAAATCCATGTGAAAGGTAAACTATACTGTTACCATATGAAAATCAAAGGACCTAATGGATACTGAGTGTCAAAATTCAGTCAGTTATAGTAAGCCATAGGAATGAGTCTGCGACTCCAAATCATGTTGGTATTTGACAAAAAGGGAAGAATAAATTATAAATAGTTTCAATACAATAAAAAAAAGACTATGATTAGAGTTACTAACTATAGGATAGTATCTGCTGAGGACAGGGTTTGCTTTGTAGATAGAATTAAGTATGAAGTTTATCATAGCGAGTAGAAAGTTAGATTAAAAGCACTCAGTGGAGGGTGGCCAGGAGAGAAAAAGGGGTTTATTGAATTTACTGAGTACCTACCATAGATCTAGTATATTAATACTTCAAGCATAAATTATACAGAAACATAATTGTTTAGAACTCAGTTCACCGTAAGCTTTGTCCTATTTTGTAGAGATTTTTTTTTTTTTTTTTTTTTTTTTTTTTGCACCAGGGATCAAACTTACAACCTTGCACCTGCCAGGCAGGCAGACAGGCACTTAAGCCACTGAGCCAAACTCCCAGCCCTAGCTTTGTAATATTTTAGTCTTTTAAATGCCTCATCTTATTTGTGCCGGGTAGAGGAATAAACCTGGTCGGTCATTCAGTCTGCTTATTTCCGTATTACTGAGAATCACCTTTAGATCAGAAGTTGTTTGCATTAACGGACACAGCTCCTAAGTCAAACGAACTGATTTCTATTGCCTTTGTTGCCTTTATTGCAATACAATACCTTCTGTGGCAGTCTACATAGTCCCCTGGAATACCAGAGACCTGACTCATACACACCAACTCATGTTTGAAAACTGGCTATTTTAGGGAATCAAGCAAGCTGCAATTAAATAGTACACTTAATTCATTCAAATGTGTCATCCCTCCAGGTATAAAATTTGACACCTGATATACTAGTTATTGAGCTTCTGAATTTTTTGCTTTTCTTCTCTGTTAAGGCTGTCATCTATGTAATAAAACTAATTTATAACTTTTTATTACTAAAATGTAGCTCCTTATATAAGAACTAGGCTGAGAAAATAGCCTATGTAAACTCTGCCCATAAAAGATGTTCACCATAGTGTTGTTTATAATGGCCTCCAAATTTGAAAGACTACAAATATCTACAAATGTAATATTTGTCAAATAAATTTAGGTTAAAATAGGATATGGGAGATGCCCCTTTGTTATTTAATTTTAAATTAAAAATTACAGTGTTAAATATTTATGGGGTACAAAGTAATGTTATCATTTATGAGTTAATGTGGAGTAAAGAAATCAAGGTAATTAATACAGTAAATCCCAGACTTATGAATAAGTTCTATTCCAGAATGAGAACACTTGTAGGTCAGATTCATTTGTGAGCCCGACAAACTGAGTCTTATATACCTTTGACCCAAATACACAGTGCAAAGCATAAAAAATCAAATACACACACAAATACTGCAAATGAACTTTTTATTTCTATAGCTACTGTAAAGTGGTGATACAGTACAGTACAGCTGTAAATAATCTATTTTTACTTTTATAGTTGCCTTAAAATAGTGGTACAGTACTTCTGTAATTAGTTTGTATCTATGAATGTTCTTAATGTGGGATTCATTTATATCTTTGAAAGTTTGCAACTCCAGTATTTGCAAATTGAGAACTTCCTACAGAGACAACACCTCAGATATTTATCCTTTGTTTGTGGTGAGGACAATTGAAATTTACTTTTAGTGATTTTGAAAAGTAAAATGCATTTTTCACTATATTCACCATGCTGTGGAATATATCTCAAAGAAAAAAAGTATTCCTCTCGCTTAATTAAGGTTTTATACCCTTTATCTTCTTTTCTCCCCATTATTTCCACACATAGACTCTTGGTACTCCTGCCACTTGTGAGCTTTATTCTATTCTCTCCTTGTTTGAGTTTTATTGTTTTAGGTTGCACTTAAGAGAATATGTATTAGTTATCCTTTTGTGCCTGACTTATTTGGGAGATGACAGTTTAAGAGAATGAAAAGAGTACAAAACAGGGAGGGGGCAAAGCAAGAAGCTCCAAGGGCCAACCCCTCAGCAGAATCCCTGGAAAGCCTGGCAAAAATGGAATCAACTTTGTCAGAACTATGAAAAATTATCAAGGATTTGCAACAATCAAGTGAATGCTTAATCAAGTAATGCCTACCAAAACCTGTTAGGAGAGCTTCATGGCCTTTTAACTTACTTTGCCCCACCCCATTGGTTTGGTGCAATGGTAAGCAGAAGAAAGAAAAGTAACTTTGAAAATAGATCATTCTCAAGTATCTAATCTGAACAGCAGCAGTATATTTATAATGGTAGTTCCAGAGGATAGGAAAGGATTGGAAAGAATATTTTTTAAACTAATGGACAAAAATGTCTGAAATTTGATGATATACATGGATCTATGCATCCAAGTAGTTCAGCAAACTCCAACTACAATAACCTCAGAATTACACACTGAATACATTAAAATCAAACTCTTGTAAGATTTACCCTGCAATAATTCTAAAAGGAGTCTTTCAGACTAAAATGGAAGAGTACTGGATATTAACTTGAAACCACACAAAGAAAAGAACATCAGGAACAGCAAATGAATATATAATTATAAATGTCAGTAGTAATTTTTTGTAGCCTCTTTTTTCCATATATTTTGAAAGAAAAATACGCAAAACAATCATTACAAATCTATGTACATGGACACACAGTGGCTAAAGATGTAATTTGTTATAATGATAAGACAAAGGGAAAAGGACCGAGTTAAATAGGGACAGAGTGTTTTATTCTATTAAAGTGAAGTTAATATTAATTCAAACTAGTTTTTTTTTTTTAATACAGAAAGGGAAATGAAAAGGGAACCAAGAAAGTATACTAGAGAAAGGTCAACTTAATACAAAAGTTGGTGGAAATAGAGAAATTGAGAGACAAAAAAAGGTAAGTAATTTGTAGAAGGCAAACAGAAAATGACAGCCCTTTAACATCACTAATTATTTTAAAGGTAAATAAAAAAAAACTCTCCGGTTAACACAAAGATTTTCTTATGGACAGATGGTTTTTTGTTTTGTTTTGTTTTGGGGGGTTTGCTTGTTTGTTTGTTTTAATGATACAATTATATGCTGTATACCAGCAACTCATTTCAGATCCAAGGATACAAATAAGTTGAAAATGAAAGGATGTAAAAAATATGTTTCATGCAAATAGTAACCAAAGGCAAGCTGAATTTACTCAAAACAGATAAAACACACTTTGCATTAACAATTCTTATGAGACAAGGAACATGAGCAAAGCATCAATACAGCAAAAAGATACAAAAGTTATAAACGTACATGCCCCAAACAATAGAGCTACAAGATAAAAGGATCAAAGCATGACTGGATTGAAGGGAGAAACTGACAGTTCTATGTTATTAGTTAGAGACTTCAATACCCTACTTTCAATAACAAAGAAACTTTTCAGATCACTAAAGAACTAGAACTGGAACTAAGACTAGATCAGGGCTAACAGCACTTAGCTTAGAAGGCATATTCAGAACATTCCCCCTGACAACAGTGGGCACACACTTCTTTGCAAGTTCACAAGCAACATTCTCCATGTAGACTTATGTTAGGCTACAAAATGAGGCTAAACAAATTTGAAAAGATTAAATTTATGTGAAGTATCTCCTCTGACCAGAATGAAATGAAGTTAGAAATCAGTAAAAGAAGGAAAATGAAAATTCACAAAAATATATAGAAATAAACGTACTCAAACAACAAATGGGTCAAAGGAAAAATTGCATGGGAAATTAGAAAATAATTTGAGATGAAAGAAAATAAATCATGACCTGAGGAACCTGAAGGAAAAAATATGACCATTAAAACTGATGTATATGCATTAACTTAAAAGAATGTGCATATTTTATCAAGTTTAAAAAGAAAAAGTCCAGCTGAAAAATGCAGGTGTGTATAAGAGGAAACCTTTAAAATATCTCAGACCTACATTCACACAAATACAGAAGTATCTGAATGGACATAAAGCAAAAGTCCATTGTAGTTAGCTTTAGTTTTTTGCTTTTAATATTTTGTTTTCTTTTTTCTTTCCATTTATCCACATTTTCTAATTTTACCCAATTGAAAAATTACTTGAGTACATTGTAAATGAAATTTAATGAAAAATGAGTAAGTGCTATGATAAAATAATTGCACACATGGTTTGGGATAAGATTATTTTATGTTACTATTTTTAACATATAAAGTCAATAAAACAAGCAAATGAAGAAAAGGAAATAAAGCAAACAAGATATTGCATGCATGCATTTAACAGACAAATTTCAACAACATTATTACATAATGCAGGCTTTTGAAGAGTTTTTCAATCAGAATATTTAGCTACTCCTTTGGTTTTTCTTTGATGTGATTTATAGTTAGATAACTTGGGCTTCAAGAAGAGAGTAAACATACTCTCACATGAAGAAGCCCCATTTCAACTGAATGATTGTTTCACAGCTACTAGTCTTTTGGAATAGCCATTTCAGGATGATTGATCCTCAGGAAAAGAAAGGAATTTCCCCTCTGACAATCTGGGACGCCTTGAAGCTCTCAGCAGTGCTTGCTTAGTTTTCACATTGTTGGAAATCCAGTTGCATTAGATTAGCCTCAAGGATTAAAATGATGTGGGAATGAAATGTTTTTTCTTTGTAGCCTGGTCTTTATTCTGATATAAAGCACATTTTATCATCTTGAAGTCATCAGTAAATTTGATAAGGAAAAATTTAAATTCCACAATGTAAGCCAAATCATAGTATATGGGCTTAAATGGCAACACAGAAGCATGGAGAAGAGAGGCTTTTGTAAAATTTCTAACCATAGTGCCAAATATGGATCTTCTTTAAGCATGAATTAAGCTTGTGAACTGTTCTCCCCCCAACACTGAACAGAGGAAAGGACATTGATTGCACGCTTTCCAATATTTTCTGTAATATAAGATACTGCTCACTGGACAGTCTTTAAATAATCCAAATTAAACAAACACATACAAATGCACACGAATAATATCAAACAAATCTATTTCGCAAAATACCTTAAATATCTCAGATGAAATCCTGTTCCACATGACCCCTGACATACCTAAACCTTGCATCCTGTTTCTCACTAGCTTTGCTGTCAGAGACTAGGATTTCATCACTCAGTAAGACCCTTACTCACTCTGCTGCCCTTTCGAGTTTTCCTTGGAATTTAGCTGACCTGTGGGTCTTCCCCTCATTTGTATGTGGATTATGCTTTCCTCTTCAGCCAGAGCAGCAACCTCTTAACATGCGTTACCTGTAACTGAAGTCTTTTGTGTGTGTGTCTAACAGTAACATGGCTTTGCATATTAAATTCAAGGAGTAAAAAATGACAATTCATAATGTCCCAGAGCTACCTAGAAAGAGACTACTAACTTCATCCCACATACAGTGCTCTGAAAATTTAGACAAAAGTAGTATAAAACCTCAGTGTCAACATCTGTTCACTAAAGAGATTCCAGGACTTCTTACTGCTTAACTGCATGAGTGTCAGCTGTTGGATTTTGTGTTTATGGAGATCACTGAGAGTTTTTCTTTTTCTCTTTTCGCCTATGGCCCACTGAGGGGACCTTCCCCTAACCGTACCATGTTGCTGTGCAGGCGGTGTTAGGGCTCTGTTACAGGAGTAACATCTAATATTTCTGCATTTCCCTCAGTTCCTATCTCTCTCCTTTTGTACTTCAATGCTTGCCCTTGATAGACTAATCACTATGCAACTACACACCTGTTGTTTTGGTTCAATATCTTGGAGACTCAGGAAAGTGTATGTGCTGCTAGCTGGCCATCTCCTTTCTATGGATTATTATACACCAAACACAGACCACATGAAGGAAGAGTGCTAGCAACTCCCACAGATAGTTCCAAGAGTTCCCTTCGCAGTTCTGACCTGCGATGGTACTTACACATGTTAACTCGGCTGGACTGTAGTAACCCAGTTACTCAGTCAAACACTATCTCGAGGTCATTGCAGAAGTATTTTGTAGATGTGGTTAACATCTAAAATTTGTTGACTTTCAGCAAAAGGAATTATTCTCAGTATAGTGGGTGGATCTCAACTGATTCTTGAACACCTTTGGAGCAACAGTGAGGTCTCCATAAGTAGAAACAGTACCTCAAGACTCCTAGTGTTGGCTTCTGCCTTAGTATCTTACCTTCTAGTTTTCCCTACAAACATTGGACTTGGAAGTACCCAAAAGCACAAGTCAGGTTGTTGGAGTAAATCTCTTAAGGCGTGCACACACATACACACACACACACACACACACACACACACATACACACCTATGGATTTCATTTATCTGGGAAATCTTGACTAGTACACTAATTCTGTTTCCTGACACAAGTTGCTTCAGCATGAAGTTGAACTTGTAGCTTCTCTGAAAGATCTTGAAATGATGGTGCTTTGAGCCAAGGGCTAAGTTTCAGTGTTTTAAAATTTTCTCTGTCCAAATGGTGATTCTCCATACAGGGGTTGCCAGGTTGTCCTTGTATGATATTTTGCTCTTTAATCTTCTCTTACCTGTAAGAGAACCTAATGGTCCTCCAAGGCAGTTAGGAATTTCTTTCTTTCTTTCTTTTTTTTTTCTTATCCTGAGTTCTGTTTAACTATGTCTTATAGTAAAATAACATTTAGATCACTAAGTGTTATTTTTGGCATAGGATAAAGAATTTTGGAATCTGGAAACCAATTTTCACTCCCACTAAAACCTGACTTTCTAATACTGTCTTGCTAAAGACTCAAAAGACCTAGGTTAAGGCGCAGGGATGAATTTATTGTTCCAGAAGACATACACTTTCACCACAGAGGCCTGAAACCCACTGATGCTATAATGATTTTAAGGGAGTTAAAAGTATTTTGATTTATGTTTTTAAGTACCTGATTCTGACTAATTGAATTTCATTGTGATCCAATTGACCTAAACTTCATGCATCTGAATATAGTCACCAGTTATGTTAAATTATATTATTTGTTCATTGTTCTTTCTTCTGCCCTCACCCAGACATATTTAGTAGAGATATTTCCCAAAATCACTGACTTGCAGTTTGGCCAATTGACTTAGTCTGGTCAGTGGAATGTCAGAGATATCATATGAAGTAGATTCAACAGAAATATTACAGTATGTGCCTAGATTCGCCACCAACCCCACAAAGCCTCATGCAGTCATAGGGGGGTTTGGAGGTGGCTGAATCTGGAGTGTGTGATTGATTCCTGGTGCAATGATGGATTGAAGGTGCTAAGGTTATGGGTGGATGATTGCTGGACCAGCCCACTGATTGAATTGGCACTGCCCTCATCCAGGTAGACCGGATACAATAGAGGGGACAGAAAGAGGCTTGTCTTTCCTTTTTTGCTTTTCTTGCTTTTGCTGTCTTTCACTGTCATGAACCGTTGCCCCTCTGCCATGTGCCATGGTGCTTTGGAGCTAGGTGAAACCTCTACAACGTGTGAGTTAAATAAACATTTTTTCCTTTAACATTGGATATCAGGTGTTTTGTCTCAGCAAGGAAGAAAAGTAACTAAGACAAAACATTTGTATATGTGTACTTTAGTTGGCCCTCTTGCAATCCATGATGAAGAGATTTTGTTCCAGTTTCTTCTGGAAGTGCAGCTTCTTCGATCTTTGTTCCAGAATAAAGAGATATCCAAGCATGTGCCAAGCCCACTCAAACCCAGCCCAGTCAAGTTCAGTTGAGCCATCTAATCCACAGACATTTGAACAAGAAATGAATGTTTGTTTATATAAGTCAACCGAAATTTGATAGTTTATTATACATCATTATTTCAGAAAAAGCTGACTAATACAGATTCTTGTAATAAATTACTCTTGCATGTTCCTCATTTCATGTGGTTTTTATTCAAATCATATATCTAATTTTCCAACTTAATTAAGCCTCTGTAGCAAAGAAAAATAGTTTGTATGAGACAGTGTTTGAAACATTTGGGTATCAGTGTCTTGGTCCACAAATTGGGTAACTCAGAAACAAAGAAATGTGTTTCCCAAAGTTCTAGAGTCTGAGAGGTCCAAGATCAAGCCACTAGTAGACTGAACGTCTGCTGAAGATCTGCTCCCTACTTCAAGAGGGGGCTTCCTGTTGTAGCCCCATGTAGTAGAAAGGTCATAAAAGAAGTGAATGCTGTGTCCTCGCACTACAGAACAGATGGAAGGATTCTGCCACCTTTTTGTAATGGTAGTAATCCCAATCACAAAGGCATGGGTCACATGATTTACTCCCCTCCCCAAAGGCTCTTCCCTCTTAATACCACCCCCGTGGGATTTAAACTCCCACATTTGAAGTTTGAAGGGACTCATACAGTCAAACCATTACAACCCACTTTTCCCCATTAGGTCAGGTTTCAGCCATTTTCTCTCAGCAGGTCAGGAACCTAACTAGGTCTTCACGCATACAGAGCCTCCCCCCGGAGTGTAGCCACACTCGACAAGCTGTAGGGTGGTCAAGAATAATATAATTCTGCAAGAGAGTAAGTACCCTTCCTCATGACCAGCGTTGTTCACTTTCACAGCTGAAAAAAAAAGGGTGGCATCCTAACCATGTGATAAAAGACTACTAGGGATTAACTTGGTATTTATATATCATCACAGGTATCTTTCTCCTTTGTATTGCACTGACATCTGTGATAGCCTTTCTAAATAACCCAGGGCATCAGAGGATTGTTCTCTCCTGTAAGCCAAGACAACTTTGGCAAACACATCTGTCTAATGTGTGCACTGGGCACATTTCCTTGTTGAATTATTCAATTAAATCTGATAATGAGAGCACATTGACACAGTTAAACACTCAGGTGAATAAAAGATTCACTTTGAAGTGCAGACATTTCTGGAGTCATCTGTGTGTTAAGTGATGATTCCATGACTACCATCATCGAGGGAAAGAGAAACTTTATAGAGAAAGTAACCTGGAGTTGAGCGTGCTGGAGGCGTTTTCTGGCATGATTTCAAGGAGATGAAAGTTAGGGACAATTTCCAGTGTTCATTGCAGCTATCAATCTTTTTAGAATAAATATATTGAAATTTAAGAGACATAAAAATAAGATTCAGTTCTCAAGCACATCTTTTTCTGCTAAACACTAATGGGACATAGAGCGATGAACACCAGCACAAGTTTCCATGCATCTGACTTCTGGTCTCCCCTCCGCAAAGCTTCTCGTGCACAGCCTCACAAAAACATCTGACTTCGCTCATCTCACTTCTCACTCTGTGAAACGAGGGCATTTGCTCTGCCATTATTACCATAGTACACATTACAAAGCATCAACAAAATTTTTGCAAATAAAGACATCATCTGTACATGCAATTTTGGACTTATTCAAATGTATACGTTATAAAGCATCTTCCAATCACATTAGCAGTCTCTAAAGCAGAGGCATCATTGCCGACAGTGATTTGACACTTGTAATGTCAGCGTGTGTTTGTTACTAATCTTCCCTGTCTCTCCAGGTTACTAGTGTGTATGTGTGCCCCTTACAATATGGGATATTTCTTCACTCTCTTTTTAAACTTCATGATTTAGCAAGATACAGAAGATGTGAAGTAGGTCATTTTTAATTTTATAATATGAATAGTTAATAGCGGTCATTTACTGACCTTCTCCCATCCACTGGACCCTATGCCAGGCATTTTATTTACACTGTCTCTCATTTGTACAATTGTGCAGCTCCAAACATATTCCCGTTTCACAGATCAAGAAACTGAGGATTAGAGAGTCTGTTAGACTAAGCCATGGCTTTACTGCTACTTTAATAATAATTATACTTTTGAGGAATAATATATGTTTTAAATAATTAGATGTTCATGGTTAAGTTTAAAAAGCTGGAACTGGAATAAACTCTCACTACTAATTATCAGTTGCTGCCATATTTTACAATCCTCATCAACAATTTTTTCAGTTTCCTAGGGTCAGAGAGCTGTCCTAGGTAGTACTTAACCTCTGATCCCAAAGCTTTGCCTACACATCAGTGTCTATCTAGAGAAGAAACCAACATATGTGAATGCTTTTTCTTAACACAGAACTCAGTTTGGTCACATGTCTGTCTAGCCAACATCTTTCATTGCAAGTCTTCATATTAAATTTATGAAGGGGGAATTCTTTATCAAAGTCTAATATTCCTTTGCCAATGAAATAATGCCTACTCAGTTATATTAATAGCTTATAGATTATTTGACTCCAAGAAGAAAAGTATAAAAGCAAGACCAAGGAGAGAATTTGGAGACAAATACTACAACATGTTTTTTTAAACACTTGATTTATCTAAATGTAGTAATTAAGTCACTCTCTTTAGAGGTTGGAAAATGAATCTTTTTTCCTCAAATTGCGAAAACGTTACACTAAATTTACATCAGTCGGGTGCTATTTCTTCAATGACCTTCTCATGATCGTAATCTTATAATGTGGATGAGTCATTTAAATGAGTTTCCTCTTCATAATATCTCATTCATGATCGGGAAAGGACCATTTAGCCAGCCAGTCTGTCTCTGCCTCTAAGGAAATGAGAGCCCAGACAGATGAAGTGACCAGATTGTGGTCAGTCAGCTGGCCGACGTCAGAGCTGCAGTTAGAAACCAGGCTTTCTTTCCATTACCCTCAACCCCAAATCCCCAAATTGTACTGTTAAAAGTACACTATCCTTTTCTCATGTAATTATTAAGAATGATAATGTAAGCTTCAGAAATATTTTTCTTTACTCATGAATTAGATAATGACTTGAAGAGTAACTTTTCAAAAGTATATAGTAAATCCAATTAGGAAAAAAAAAAAGCAACTCTGCTATCCACAGCAGCAGGACCACAGGTCACCATTCTCTTGTTTACAAAGAGGCTCATGTTTAGTGCTATATTTAGCCCTCACTGCAACCCTGTAAGCTGTTATTTTGAACTTGACTTTGCAGATGAAGAAACTGTTGACCAAAGAGACTAAATCACTCAACTAATGGGTGGAAGAGTAAGAACTCAAAAATGACTTTATAAACTCAACTTCATTGCATCCTCTATTTCAACATTTTTCCCAATTCTTCTCATAACAGTTGTGTAACTCTCCCCAAGGGGGTTCAAGCTCCTACTTGCAGAGCAGAAAATTTGGACCAGGAGGCGGGTCCCTGGAGTGTGACAGTGTCCTCAGCTCCTCGCCCTTTGGGTGAGCGCCGTGTAAGCCCTCATCAGAGGAAGAGGAACAGAGCAGATATGTCAGAAGATATGCCTTCTGTGCCCTCTTTCTCTTCTCATCTATTGGCTTACGCTGGCTTCCAGGACATCCTTGGAAGGCCTATATTCAAGATGGCCAAGCCACTGAGCCTTGCTCTGTAAATAACAGTGGGGCAAATACACCCTCCACCCTTTGGCTCTTAGCCAGTTAAAGCCACAATGAACTATTAATTATGTAAAAAGGAACAAATGCTTCTTGTGAAAGCAGCTGAAATTGTGGAGTTTGTCTGTTACAGCAGGTAGCCTTTCCTCATTAAAAGAAACATTTTTATTGGAGACTAGAATCAGATTTTTGCTATCCCTTGACAAGTCTCCATAACACTTGTTTACTAATTCACTGTAATTTAATTGTGCTAAATGACAGAGACTCTAGAGAGTCACTTTCTTAAAGACAACTCTGTACCTTGCTTTCAACCACTTAATGGTTAATGACATTACTACCTATATTTCTTTATATTAAACTCAAACAGAACTATCCTAAAAGCCCCTTTACGGCATAGATCACTATAAAATACAAAAATAAAATTCAAATTAAAAAGACGTACAGGTTTCAAACTCTTCCCATCACTCTGTATCTTCAAAAACAATTTTGGAGAAAATATACATTTCTGATTGGGAAGGAAGTAGTGACCTGGAATTAATCGATGAAAATTTAGTGAGTGTCCAAACTCAGATCTTTAACCCTGAGGGTTCTCCTTCACGAACACACAGAACCTGTGGCCTACATACTAGCTTCAAAACGTAGCCTAAAACACTATGCCAGCTCAGATCGCTTGCATTTCCTCACTACGTAGAAGGTCTGAGGCCTTACTTTTTACACCTGCTTAATGTGCTTGCTCCGGGAGTACAGAATAGGAGAAAGAATACTTTTGAGAAAGGTACTTAGAGAATTTATTCTGACAACTCCCTCCTCCACCCTAGGCTTTGCACTTTTTCTCTTCCCAAAGCTTCAAAGTATTACTCTTTTAAATATCTCAAATGTAAAACCTAAATCCAAAATCTGAAAAGAAGGGAAGTTTTGCCCACAAAGCAACCTCCATAGCATATGATGAATGCTCCAAGTGCTTTTTGGAAAAAATCCCGAAAGCAGAGTTTGGTCACTGGAGTAAATCTCCATAGAAAAAGAAATAAATCTCTGTGACATCTGCTAATGTATACCATTTCCCTTAAACACCTCTTCCTGTCCGGTTTCCACACCTCCTTCTCCCTTTTCCTAATGCTCCTTTTGTTCTGTGTTTTTCGGCCTTCAGGGGATGACTTAGCCCGCAGATGGTACCAGGAAAGCCAAGGGTATTGCGCACAGTTGTGTATAAGCAGATTGGTGAAGTAAAGCCCCTGATTTAGGATCTGAAATAAAAATCTTTGTAAGCGAAAGATAGATGCTTATTTTTCATGCCTTATTCAATCATTTGCTCATAAAGCATCTATCATGTACTTACGATGTCAGCACTCTTTAAGGCAATGGGGAAATATGATAAAAGAGACATAATCTCTGTTTCCCAGATCTGAAGTGTATGCTTAAGGACCCTAAACAAACCCAACAACTGAAACATAAAGAATGAGGGATTCAAGACCAATGAAATGAAAAAAAATATACATGATAGAACACGTGAGTTAGGAAATTTGTGCTTATTTTATTTGTTTATCTATGGGAGGATTGACATAAGACTGATTACAAAAAAAAAAAAAAAAACACCTTAGTATATAACACCTGAAGAGAGATCATTGGACTGCAGGCATTGCGAATTAGACCCTAGCCTGGGGTTTGATGTACCTCTCCTTCACTTTAGTGGTGCCGATCCAGGGAGAATCCCTACAATTGCTCCTACTTTGAGAGATGCTGCCCTTCTTGTGGAGAACCACAGAGGTGACAAAGACTGGGAAAGAAGTCAGGCCAACAGAAGTAAGAGGAGGCACCCATTATAGCTCTGTAATGGTGTAGATTCACATGCAGCTCCACCACGAATCAAACTCCAAACGAGTCCCGAAGAGACTGTCCAGACTAAGTTTCACTGTGAAGCATCCACTCTTTCTATGGCTATTTCGATGTCAAAATGGGCCAATCTAGAGCAGCCACATGCATCACCTTGAACTCTGCCTGCTTTGCATTATTGCCTATCGAGTCTGTTCCCTGGAGGTTCCTCAGACAGCTGTCCTGCATTGTGGCAAGACATGCTTCTCATTTTCCCCACCAAAATCCCTGATTGAAGGCAGATGATGCACGACCTTAAGCTCACCTTTAGGAAACTGTATTAAGCCTGGTTTAGCACTGCTAGGTTATAGCATGGATGTTATTCCTATCTTCCAACCTGACGGGTCATGGGTTGTTTTATAGAGCTCCAGCTGTTGTGCATTGCCAGAGAGATCAGAACCAGATTGAGAGGGGGTTTAAGTTAAACATGCATATAACCAGACTCGCAACTACTGAGAAGTCCTTGAGAACAGGATGACACTGACCTACCTTAGATGTTTAAATACAGTTCTTCATAAAAGAGTATTTAATAACCCTTCTGACATTTTAACTATATATATCCCAAAAATGCAGGTGCTATAACTTTCCCCAGCTTTTATTTCCTTTTTTGTCCATGAGTTCAAGGATTATAGGAATGGAGGGAGGCAGATAATCTGCAAATAACCTGTAGCTCTTCCATGGATTTGAAAATGTCCCAGTGATTTTTAAAATATGATTGATTCTTGCTCCACTTAAATGTGTTTCATTGACTTGATTCTTGTGCCATCTACTTTGGTGTCTTTTATCATCTTCATAACCATCATATCATCATTCTTAATATAGGAACACTCAGGTTCTACACTAACTGCTGGACATAAACCATCTCTAGTAAACCTCACAATAACTCTATTAAGTATACACTGCTAGTCTCCCCATTTTACAGGTGAATAAACAGACTGAAAGGTTATACAACTTATCTGCTGGTAATGATATCTATTTGAGGAGTTACCTTAAGGTGTTTGATAAGAAACCTGTCTTCTGACTTGAGGACTCATATTTATGGAGTGAGTCCTCCTTTTATTTAGACTTGATGTCACTATGTCATCCAAGCTCACCCCAAACTGTTGGGCTCAAATTATTCCCCTCAATCAGCCAAGTAGTCTGGACCACAAGTCATTATGCCAAGTTATATTGCATTTTTAAAAATTAGTTTTAAGGGAATAGAAGACACTGAGCTTTTCTCTCAAAGTCTCGCTCTGTACTACTCATTCCTCTCTGCTTTTGAAGTCTATTATCCTCTCTTCCTTTCTCCCTGCTCTCTTATCTCAACTCCGTCCTCACCACCCTATTCCCTTCTCTCCCCTCCCACCTAAACCATGTCAGAGCACAAGACACAGGTGCAGAGGAGCTCTCCTCATACAGGCTGGTGCTAAAGGGGCTTTCACTTGCATGAAGTCTTAAAGGCTTATTCGGCAAAGGGAGAACTGTTTCCTGTCTCAACATTTGACGTGTTTTGAAACTCCCAATGAAGTAATTTATTCCATATAACATCAACAACAACAAATAACTTGAGTATTTTATGAACCTGACACCATCACATTAGTGGCATTAGATTACATATTCAGTAAGCATTTCTGCCACATGCTGCTACAATTAACCCCCTGGGAATGTGTAGGCCAGACTCATCACAGTAATTCAGTCAGTGACATAGTACACCGTACAGAGCACTAAGAGTGAAAATGCCCTTAGAACAGAATTCTGTACCTTATTAGGAAATGAAATCGTGACTCCCTGGAAATGACAACTCTGGTAGGAAGAGATGGCAGCCTGGATTTCTAGTTATCACCACAGTAACTACTCTTTAATCCTCCAGTTTATGGCATGTCTTTGTTAAAGAAACTTCAAGGGAATTTGAGGGTGGCTTGATTAAGGCATGGCCTACAACAGTGCCCATAGATTTTAGATACCTAATTGGCCAAGGAACTCAGTTGAAAGCTGATTAGGGGACTCACTAGATCTTAACCTGTCAATCCTTAATGATTTCCAATCAATCCATTTGGAATGCATATGGTACTTTCCCAAGATATGTAAAATGGTCGCTAAGGATTCTGCTTCTGAAACTACTCTTCCTACTTTCCATTGCTCCTCCCATACTAGTAAGGGCTCCTAGCCGTGTCTTCCTTGCTTCCCTGCCCGGAATTTCAGATCTGGACCAATTTCTCTTTGTTCCTACCACGTCCACCTATGGAGGGCCTTATTTCTGTCAGGCGCTTTGCCTTGGGCACTTTCCCTCTCACTGCGATAAAATATCCTATACCCACAATTCAAAGGAGGAGGGGTTTCTTTTGGCTCATGCTTTTTCATTCATAGTCGGCTGGATTCAAGGCAAGAAAGCATGGTGGAAGGGTCTGGTGGAGGAAAGCTGCTCACATCCTGGGAGCCAGGAAGGTGAGCAAGAAAAAGAGACACACAGAAGGGAGATGCACCCTGAAAAGTCCTCTCTCCAGTGAACCACCTCTTCCAACCAGGCCGCACCTCCTACGATCACATTTAGCTATAGTGCCCCCATGTTTCAGTCACACCTCAAAAGCCTTTGAGCACATGAGGCTTTGAGAGGGACATCCACATAAAAACCATAGCACGCTTCTCACTTAGTTTTGGAACTGGGATGTGTTCACACATGTACCAACTCCACACAAGGAATGTAAACATTATGCACTGTACACACGTATCAAAAAAAAGGTGGGGGGAAGGGATCAGGAGATGGGTGGAGGGGAGGGGATGGGAGGGAAAAGGGATTAAAAAAGGAATCACGACGTATTCTGTACATGTACCAACTTCCCACAAGAAAAGTAAACATGGGTACTAAACACATGTACTAATAAACTAAAATGATTTTAAAAATGAAAAAAGAAATAGAAATTTGAAGGCACTGTTTTATGACTGATCTTTGCTATCTTCAACTTTAATTACCTTGGGATGTACTAATAATTCTATTTAGTGGTGTAATATTAACAGTGAAGGAATAAAATAATTTAGAAACCCTATTATGAAATCCTGACTCCTAACTGGTTAAACTTGTCATAGCCCTGAAAGTATGTATGGTTTTAGTACTGCAAAGAAAATATGTTCTGCTGAAATGTTTATGAAACCAGTGCCAATTGTCACACTGCGGGTTAAGGAATATGCCATGGTCATGAAGGTGGCATCCAGGTAAACGGGCCACTGTCTGCAAAGAATTTGCTCAGAAGCCTTACCAACACCACTCAGGGAGATTAGTATGGAACATACTCTTTGCCACTCATCATTAGATTTTAATTATCTTAATAAAGATAGAATTTATGTTGTTGTATCTGCTGTTATAAAATATGGCAGAGTGTGCTATGCACTCATGAAATCTCTTTTGTTTTTATTCCAGGCATAAAACCGGACCATATTTTCTATCCTCTCCTGAAGTTGGTTAGAGCCCCATGATTGAGTCCTGGCCAGTGGACCGGGGAGAGAAATGATGCTAAGGCACTGCTGGATGTAGGCCCTAACGCTCCCGTGTGGTCCTCTGTGAGCTCTGCCTCCTCCACTTCGCAGCCTAATACAGTGAACGACAAACACATGGCAGAGTCACAACACTATCGGAGCCTGAGGCCTCAAATAACAGTATAAAGGACACACACCACCACCTCTTCCCACCTTGCTCTCATTGGATTGGGATGTCGGCAAGTCTTTTTGTCTTAAGCATCACTCAATTATCAGTGACTTGTTAACAGTCATCCTATAAACAAATGTACAATCAGCACTTCCCTTGTGCCAGGGAGGTCTGCTGAGCACTGATGAGATCATTGGCACAGGCAGTGCCAGGACACAAACACATAAATAAAGTGCTAAATCTTCAAGGTAGATGCCAATCACACCCTCCTTTCGAAGTAGAAAATTTGGGGTATATTGTTGTTGAGAAATACCTATTTTTCTTCCCGTCTTCCCATTTTTCTTGTGGAATAAAATAACAGTACCATATTCAGGGGAGGAGGTCCTCTTTCCACCCACCTTTTCCTTGGGTTGGGACCTCACTGTCATGTGTAGGACATTCTACAACCATTCCGTGGTTTTCAGCTGAGTGAATTCACACAAAAGGAATGTGGTGAAGCAGCAGCAGCCTCAGCCCCTTCGGTCTGACAGCCTTTCACACAGAGCTCAGGTCCACAGCCTACACTGCATGGAAAGGAGGAGGTGACTTAAAACAGATGAAGGTTTTAAGTTCGGTCTCTGCTCAACAGTTAAATTACATTTAGGGACTTCCCAATATCTTTCTGAAATTGCAAAAGGGCCATGAGAAATCAGCTTTTCTTTTGTGGTTGCAGATTTAATTCTGCAGTCCACAAAGCCGCGTCAAAGTGCTTGCATAAAACGGCAAGCTGTTGCTGATGGAAATGAGGATGGTTTCCTCTTTGTTGTTAAATACCTAGAGTTACTCCACAAACAGTCAGCCTCCGCTGTTATGTTAGATGTGTGAGCCATGATTCCTGCCTCCGGAGAATTCAAAGTGTGGTGAAATATCCATTGAAAATGCCTTCGAAAGAAAAATGCTAATAGCAGACCTGGTGCCTCAGAGGTTAAACTTGAAAAGCCCATCCCTTGGAGGGATGACTTGAAAGTCTAAGGAAAATACTTGGGTAAAGTTCCTGGACTGAGAGGAAGGCTGGAGACTGGAGACACTTCCTGCTGAGGTCAGATCCCCTGATCTGCGTGGTCAACACAGACCTTTCTCAACACCACAGAGAATCAGCCTGCTCCTAAATTGCTCCTTGCAACCAGACGAAGGTTTAGGATTAAGTCCTGAGAGACAGAGGTTTAGCATTAAATCCTGGTATCTTCAACTTCTTTATACCTCCTTAGTATGATACTATTCTTTTTCTTTAATACTGGATCTAAGTTTGAAAGCTAGAAATATGGTTCCCATTCCATAATTAATTGGTTAGTAATATGACTTTGAACAAGTCCCCTTCTCTGATTTGCATCTATAAACCACAGTCTATTATATGAAGGCACATAATGAATCCGTTAATTTGAAATTCTGCTTCATCATTTACAAGAACATTTAAAGTGGAAATCTCTGTAGAATAATTCTGCCTAACCTGGGAGTGTATCAAAATTACCAGGGACAAGTTTTTCTCAACTGTCTTTTCTTTGATAATGTATAACTTACATACAATAAAATGCGCAAGTCTTAAGTACGGCCAATGTGTTTTGACAAAACATAGATACACCTGACAAACAGAGATACCTGGCAGTCACAAAATACGATCATATCCAATACCTACTATGTAAAGGGCTCTGCACTATATGCTGCAGATAAGAATACTCCCCGTCCTTGAAGGCACTGAAATCTCTCTGGCAAAAGAGAACAGATACATAAAACCTCAAATAATGCTGTAAAGTACTTCTTCAGAGTAGGCCAATTAAGTGGGGCCAGCAATAATGTGAAAGAAGTAATCACAGTGGGCTCTGATGATTTAAAAAGACTTAATCTAGCAGATGAGACAGCGTAAGTCTACAAGAGAAAGTAAGGTAAGTGAGGTAGAATGAAAGAAGCCTTCTTGGAAGGGGGGATGCTATGAAGAAAACATGGTACGTATTTGAGAAAGTGAGAAGTTTACAAAGATTGGGAGATGTGGTTTGGAGAGTCTAGGAATTTGGCTGTGTATGGCCGTTAGTTAATGCAAAGAAAAAGACAAATTATTAATGTGGGAGCCAAATACAGAGCCGTTCTGTGGAAACATCAGTCTTATAACAATCTCAGGATAGTGGTAATACCCATGTGCTCTTAGACTCTTGTTGCCTACTCTGTACCATGGTCGCACTAACCCCAAGGGCTGCATTTGACAAATAAGGTTGAAGAGTAGAGAGAAAAGCAGCATATTTATTCCTATCCTTATTTGCTAGAATTTCTCCAGTATCAGTTACATCAGTCCCTCGGCATCCTTCCTTGCTCTCCCTAGCTGACCCCCGGCCCAAGTTCCGGTAACACAGGCTTGCCTTCTTTCCTTCTAGTTAGGAGCTTCATAGGTTCCTGGTGTCACTAATCACTGGGCTACTTTGCCAAGTCCCGGTAAATTCCCCATCCTCTTCCACTGCTTCTCTAGCAAAGTACCTGCATTATACTTCTTGGGTTTTAAATAGCCATTGTGCTTCCTGTTTCCCTGATTGGACCTGGTTATACCTTAGATATGATTATAAGTGAGCTAAACTTTATGTACCATGTTTGTATTTCTGAGTTTTGAAACTTTTATGACATATTACTTTTTTTTTTTTTTTTTTTTTTTTGTACCAGGAATTGAACTCACAACCTTGTGCTTAAACCACTGAGCAAAATCCCCGGCCCTATTTTTTGAGACAGGGTCTCACTATGCAGTTCAGGTTGGCCTTGAACTCACTTTGTAGCCCAGGCTGGTCTCAAACTCACAACAATCCTCCTGCCTCAGCCTCCCAAGTGCTAGGATTAAAGCCATGTGCCACCACACCCGACTGACATATTACTTTTTCAATCCCAGTAAAACCAAGGATTTTTTGAAATTAGGAGATATTCGATGCAAATGACATTACACTTGCATATGGATAGTTGTGTGAGTTGTCATTATTTAAACTAAAGGAAAAAAGGACACAGGATGAATATATAAAGAACAGAGGCAACCACAAAAACCGTGATTCCAAACCAGGGGAGTGTATCAGAATCATTGAAGAATCTTTTTCAAAATAAACCTCTGATGTCTGCTTTGGTGGCCCTCCCTCCCCGTCACCCACAAAGCACGCAGAAGAATCTATAGCTATAGTTATTTTATTATGTCTTGACCAAAGGTTTCAGTGCAAATGCAGGTCATGTGGCACATTTCTTACACTGAAGGGCCATTTCTACCACTAAACAAAATAATAAAAAAGAAAAATACACATGTATCTCTCCAAACCAGCTGAATCAGCATATCTGAAGATGGGTTCAGGTTTGACTATCTGAAAGTGCCTTTCTGATTGGTTCCCATGAACTCCACTTTCATCCCTGATTCCCACAGGATTGAGAGCCTTTAGACCCAAGAGAGCCACAGTGAAAGGGGAGCAGAAGCAAAAGGGTGAGGAATCAGAGGAAAGCCTATAACACAAGGTAATATCTACTGTGAATTCATCTATAGAAATTAGCATTGAGTAGAAAAACTTTATAAAAATGTTTCCTGTTTATTTTACACATTAGCTCTTTTTTTTTTTTTAAAGCACACTCCTCAAATATATTTAGGTGGGGGAGTTTGGGGAAAGATGATTCTAAACACAAAGACTTTGCTGTCTAAAAATACAGAGTAAAAAGAGAGGAACTGTATTTGGAGCAATGTGATTTTCTAAACTATGAAACTATGAAGAAGATCTAATGAACAACAGTATTTTAAATGCCAAATTAGAATGAATAAATAAATGACCCTCCCAAGGGAAAGTTGGCTGTCTTGAAATTCTAGCAATTAGAGTTACAATTGCCAGATTTCCTTATTTATGGAAAACTAAGCTTCATTAATAATAAGTCTGCCAGTTATCTACTTGAGTAACAGATAATTTTTGTAAAAGAGAAGATTCGATAATTAGTATTTACCTCTTCATCAAAAACATATAAACAGCAAGAAAATCATCAATGTAGTCATGAATTCTACAAATTTAAGAGTTGTCTTTTGTTACAGAACACCATTCATGAGAAGTTCAATAAATGGTTTACAAAAAGCATGCAGCAGGTTTAATGCATGTGAAAAATTTTATATTGTTTAGCAAAATACCCAAACCCTATCCACAGATCTAACTTTCAACATACCAGAATCTCTAAGCCAGAAAAAGAAGCACTCTAATGAGTGAGGGTTCTCCACAGGGACTGGCCTAGGGCCGAGCCGACCTCTCAGATACCCATCTTACGGCTGGCTCTCGGGTCTGGCCTCCCAGCCCCCGAGTTAGCAATAGCTCCTCTCTCCAGTTAGGTGAGCAGAGAGATGGTAGCATTCTATTTTGCGTACCGCCGACACCCCATGCCCATGAAATGCCAAGGTGGAACTCGAGGACACTCCCACTGTGAAAAGACAGAAATTGGGCTGACAAGAGACAAAATAGTGGTGAGAGAACAGATGGAGGCACACGTGGCGCTGCAGTGTCAGGAGAAGTAAGAATGAAGAAAACAAAGATTTGAGTTAATCTGAGGCAATGGCTCTCCAACCTGAAAGTGCCCAAAAATGCCCATTTGTCTGTTGAATTCTAACACAGAAACTAGCATCCATTCGACTAGCAGAAAACAAGACTATTACATGCATATATGTGCTCATGTGTACATATAAATATACATGGCTATAAATACACACACACAAAATTATTACCACATGTCCAGCATCACAGGTTGTGAGCTACACATAGGGGGCTGCTTCTCAGTTTTCCCATTAACATTTCTCAGCTTGTGCATTTTGTCATCTGCTAGTATTCACCACCAGGCAAATGGTTATAATTTCCAATGGTTTGAGAAGTAATTCATGAGAGGAAAAACATAAAATCAAGGCAATTATTCATTAAGTTACATTTTTCTGAGAATTGGAAAAAGACTATGATAATTGAATTTTAGAGGACATTAGCTTGGTCCATTAAAAGAAACACTCATAATCGTTAAGGCCTTTAAACTTTTAACAACTGAAATTGAATTGAGTTAGCTAAAAAAGCAGAAAAGAGGGACATTTTTACAAAAATATAAGAGGCTCTGTAGTCTACAAAAGCAGAGACAAAATAAAGATTGACAAAGTAGCGGAAGCAAAAACAGTGAAGTCAGAAGAACACTCCCCATCCGTTTTCCTCTGCCTGTCTGACTCTCCTTTTTCCTTCCCCTGCTCCCTTCTTCTCTCCCTCCTCCTCCCCTTCCTCTCTCTGTCTCTCTTTCCCTCCCTCCCACCATAAATTCGCTCTTTCTGCTTCTCCACCCATAAAGTACTTTTGTCTGGTTAAGTTCCCATCTCCCAAGGATTAGCAGCAGAATCTGTTGTTTGTTGCAAGGTACCCGTATGCCTGGCTCAAACTGCAGACCATTCCCACACTCTTTACCCTGGGTCTGCCTTCTGGGAAGCAGTGAAGAGCAGAATGGCCTATTTAACGGTCATCAAATCTTCACTACTTTGTGGAAAGAGCTTTTACTAAAAATGCTTCACTTGTGCATGTTTTAGGCTATGAAAGCGGCAGCAGGAACAGGCTGAGGTCTTGTCCTCTCACTTTTGTCAGTAAGTGACTGAGCACATGCACCGTTCAGCTCTGTGAGCAACTAGGATTCCAGATTGCCTTACGGAGTAGCTGGGGGGAACTGTGGGCCTCCCCACAGTGTCAGTAAATACACAGAACAGCAGCTCGTAGCCCCCGGCATGCCCTCGTACAGGGCTCCACACACTTGGACTTTCCTGTCAACAGGCACAGGGCTGCAATGTCCTCAGGACACGACTAAGAAGGCACAGTGAGGACGTCTAATGCCTGGAGGAGGGAACCAGGGAGCCGCAGCCCAGTGCACAGGATTACATGGCTTCTGCCTCCAGACTTGTCCAGATTCACAAAGAATTTCAAGTGAGTGACCTGCTGTTGAACACTATAATCCGTCCAGTCAGTTGGCACTGTCACATCTAACTTACCTGTGAGCACTGAGCTGTCTAAGCAGATTAGGATGCCGTTATGCACTGGCAATGAGGAAAATTCCAGGCACGCGTGAGACCCGTGACTTTTCAATACTTCCAAAGGGAGTTGCCTTGCTTTGCAGGGGGTTTATTTTGTCTGGAGAAGGCGGTAAAAAAAAAAAAAAAAGAAAAAAAGAAAAAAAAAAGAAAAATGACTGAGGTAAAAATTAACAGATGAGTATTTTGTGAATAAAGGAAAATAGTTCAAGATATTCTTAAGATATATGTCAGATAACATCTGTATATAGTTAGTCAGGGCAGCAAATGCTTTAGGTAGAGTTGGAAATTCTAGATATTCTCGTTCCCAACATACAGGTGTGTAACACAGAGATGCTGCATTGAGCCACACAGCATCGTGTCACTTGCCGCACACCCTGAATGCCCCAGGTTACACACACCTTTTTCAGGTTCCCCTCTTGGATTCTGGATCCAGATTCTATTTCTAACAGTAGATCCTCTGCTGGCCACCTTATGCCCAGACATATAGAGATATATGGTGGCAGGTGTATGGGTTTGATCCTGTGTCCCCCAAAGTCTCATGTAATTGTGGCATGGACAGGACTGAGTCTGGCATTTGTGATTGGTTTGTTGTCTGGCGCTGGGATTGGTGATGGGAGTGTTGCACCCGCCCAGGGGTGGAGCTGACATACAGTGTAAGGAATGTGTGTCTTCCTCTCCTCTCTCTCTCTCTCTCTCTCTTTCTCTCACTGGTTTGCCTTGCTGTTTGGTGGCCATGAATGGCAGCCCTGCCACATCAAGCTGCCTTGGAGCCAAGTAAGTATGGACAGAAACCCCCAAGAACTGTAAGAAATAAACCTTTCCTTCCCTAATTCTGGACGTCAGGTATTTTGTCTCAGCAATGAGTGAAAAGTATCTAAGATAACAGGCAAGAAAGCCTCATCTGGCCCAAATCCCCATGTCAGTCTGCCTCTTTCCTGGATTCCTGCATCTCCCTCTTGTCCTTTGTCATATTGTCCCTTAAATCTACCTAGTTCTTCCTATTCCCACTGTCATAACAGCCACCACACCACCACCATTTGCCAAGGCCAGTAATGGGGAACCAATGGCATGGATGATAATGTATTGTTCTTTTGAGACATAGGATGTTAATGTGTGAGCTGTTTTTTCTAGACTAAAATCTCAGTTTTCAGGCTTAATTGCAGGGTTGGCGCTTTATGATAAAGTTTAGGCTTGCAGTTTGGGCACTTATCTCTAAAAGGTTTGCCATCATTAGCCTATCACAGTCATATCTCAACTAAAGTCTCTCTCTCTCTGCAAAGAAATCCATCCTAACACGTGCTTCCAGACAATGTTTTTGAATGGGCAGGCTAGCAGAAGCCTGTAATCTCAGCATTCTTTGAGAAAGGAGGATAATAAATTCAATCCTACCCTGGGCAATTTAGGGGCTTAGGCATGCCCTGTTTCAAAATAAAAACTAAGAAGAGGCTGTGGGTATACCTCAGTGCAAAGACCCTGAACTTCCCTGCACTTACATGTACACTGTTACATTATTCTGCTTCTGGGATTTCACGTATTATATATATACCACTTACCTGCATGTGTGTTCTTCTTGTTTCTCAAGCCTAGAATTCTATTCCTCCAAACCTCTCTTTGCCCCAAACTTCTGTGCCTGTTGAAATAATACTCATCCTTCAAGGCCAATCTCAAATCCCATTTCCTAAGGACCAGTCATATGATAATGTCTGGTTATGTTCTATGTAAACTATTAAAATTTTGCAGAGAACTAGTGGTATAGTTCAGTGATAGAGCTCTTGTCTAGTATGCCCAAGGCACTGGGCTTGGTCCAGAGCACTGTGATAGATAGATAGATAGATAGATAGATAGATAGATAGATAGAAAAATTTGCAGACATATAAATGTAAAATGTTATTTAAAAATTCTTGTTTAGAAAGTCATATTAGTTTTTTAGGGCTTCCTTAACAGAGTCCTGAAACCCAAGTGACTAAAACAACAGATATTTGTTGCCTCATAGTTCTAGAGACTAGAAGTCCAAGATCAAAGCAATGGGAGGGTCACACCACCTCCAAAAGGGCTAGGAAAAATTTGTTCTGCTCTGGTATCTGGCAGTTCGTTGATTGCATAATCCAATCTGTACACAATGGTCTGCGTGGGTCAGTCCTTATGTCTAAATTATTTTTTCCTGTTATAAAGACATCAGTTGTAATGAATAAGGGTCCTCTACAATGACCTCATTTTCATTGTATTTCCTCTCTAAAATTCCTTTCTCCAAATAAGTTCACATTCAAAGGTACTGGAGTTTAGGATTCCAACATATCTTTTTGGGAAGATACAGTAAAACCCAAAACAAAAGTTGACATATGATGTAATTTTGAGCACTATCTTGGCTGAAGGAAAAGCCCTTGCTAATCAAAGGCCATTCTTTTACTACAAAAACCAACAGGTATAAAATACATAAATCAGGCTCTCTGTACCCCACGTTGTCATCAGAACCAGGGAATTCCTCCTCCACAGCACTTGCAAATCTGGCAATATACTCACCATATGTCAAAATATAAAGGAAATACAGTTTAGCCATTGCTGGTCCCCCTGAAACTCATGTGGAAATTTGATTCCTGGTGGAAATCTTGAGAGCTAGTGGGGTCTCTAAGAGGTGTTTGGGTCACGAAGACTCTGCCTTCATGAAGGGATGGATGTTGTTCTTAAGCGAGTCAGTTCTCACAGGGAAAGGTGGTTTGTCACAAGCACGGGCAGTTGTAAAGGGAGCCCAAGCCATGTTTGTCTCTTCCACATGCCCTCACCTGCCCTCCTTCTTTTCTGCCACATTGTAATGCAGCTTAAGGCCTCTTGCAGAAGAGGGTGACTGGTTTTGAACTTTCAGTCTCCAGAACTATGACCTAAATAAATTTCTTTCCTTTATGAAGTACCCACCTCAGGTATTTTATTATCACAACAGAAAACAGACTAAAATAGGAGAATTATCTTTCTTTTCAGTCTATACATTCAAGAAGACAAAAATCAGTACTCCATGAAAGAAATAATTTAGAGAATAGGCCACTGGGTAGCTATTCTGAAAGAGACTAAGAAAGTCTATAGCATCATGTGACTCCAGACTTTGATTACAGTCAGCGATGCTCACAAAACAGTACCATGTAGCCCGGGGTCATTTTCTGAACCTGGTTGCATTTTTGAATCAGATCTTGCTGGTCAACCCTCAACATGTTCTAAATGCTGATTTAATTAGTTTTGATAGGCCTAGTTTTTGAGTGAAGCCAAGTTGAGAATCAATAATCTAGTTTCTAAAATATTAGGGAACATGACTCTGAACACCTCAGAACTTATGACAGTGCCCACCTATGGCTAGGAGTGAAAAACAGAATTTGTACGGTGTGTTGGTCTCTTTTTGCTGCTCTTACAGAATACCTGAGACTGGGTAAAGTATAAAGAATAGAAATCCATTTCTCACGGTGGTGGTGTCTGGGAACACAACACTCAACACATTGACAGGTTTATGATTTGAGGAGTCTCTGGTTCCAAGGTGGTGCCTTGAATGGAGCATCCTCTGTAGCGGGGAGACTCTGCATCCTCATATGGCAGACAGTAGGGGCCAAAAGGGGCAAACGTCTTCGGCCAAGTACATTCACAAGGGCACCTGGTGCCATTCTCCTCCAAAAGGCCACACCTCCTATGCTACTGAGTTAGTGCTTGCCTTTCAACATGAATTTTGGAAGGGATAAAAAGATTCAGACCATATCATTCTGTTCCTTTTCTTCAAATTCATATCCTTCACACATAAGAAATACATTGTCATCACCATTGCTCCAGGGAGCCTTAATTTATGCCACTATCAACGTTAAAGTCTTAAGTTCAAAGTCTCATCTAAACATCATGTGAGTGGGTGCCAAGGTTCAACTCATCCTGAGAAAAATTTCCCTCCATTTTTATTAAAATTAATTCTATTGGTGCATTTTAGATATGCACAGTGATCACATTCATCATAGGAAATTTGTACCTGTACATAATATATCTTGATTCTTTTTTTCTCCCAATCTCCTTCCCTCTCTTCAATCTTTATTCCACTTCTTATTTTAAAAAGTTTTTGTTCCCATTTTTCTTTCTTTTCTTTTTTTCTTCTTTTCCCTTCTTTCTTTTACCCTTCACTCATTCTTTGTTCCTCTTCTCATTTAAACATTTTCTCTCCACTTCACAATATCTATTACTCATTTTGGTCTCATATCAGAGAAACAATGCAGTATCTACACATGTATGTCCCATCTATTGCATTTAAAAGGATGGCCCTGAGGTGCATCCATCTACCTAGAAATGTCTCAATTTTATCCTTCTTCTTTATGACAGAGTAGTACTCCATTGTATACAAAACCCACATCTTTTTAAAGATAGTAAAATCCAACAAAACATAACAGAACAGAGTCAATCAAAACGAAGCAGTAGAACTGGTACAGAACTTCAAAGAAAGATACTATGAAAACAATAGCTACTATAGTATATCTTGTTATTTTCAGAAGAGTTGACTATTCCAACAGGTATAGTAAAATCAAACAAAAAAAACCCCACAATAAAACCAATAAAAACAGACTATAAAATAAGGCCAAAAAAATTAATCAGAATAAACCAAAACAATGAAAACAAATTGGGCCTCAAAGACAAGACAGAAGAGAATCCCCCATTTTTGCTACATTGGTACTGTCATCTTCCAAAGAGATGCTCAGGCTTCTAGCCCCAGGCCTGCAAAATGAACAAAACAATACTGGCATTTAGTTGTTTTATGTACCTTAGTTGCCAGCAATTTAGCCAGACCTCTGAACCAGTAGGTTGCTTAACAGTGGCAGGGGCGGGGTAGTCCTTGATTCTTAGCCCACGTGCCAGTAGGTGTACGGGGGGTGCATGTTTCTCTTCCTGGAGCCCACACCAGTCGCGCAGGCCCCTGGAAGGCAGACTAGTTGTCTTCTGGTTGGAGCTGCTAAGGCCCAGCGGGGTGGGTTCCCAAGAGGCCCATTTCTTTCTCTTCCTGGAGTCCACACCAGTCATGCAGGCCCCAGGAGGCAGACTAGTTGTCTCAAAACCCACATCTTCTTTATTCATTTATCAGTTGATGGACATTTGGGCTGTTTCCAAGATTTAACTATTACAAGTTGTGCTGCTATAAACATGGGTGCACATATATTACTATGGTATGGTATTTTCAATTCTTCTGGAAAAATACCCAGAAAGGGAATAGCTGGGTCGAATAAGACCTCTAGTCCTGGTTTTTTGAGGAATCTCCACACTGATTTCCACAGTGATTCCACCAGTCTACACTCCTAGCAATAGTGAAGAAGGGTTCCTTTTTCCCCACAGCCCCTCCAGCACTTGTTACTGGATGATTTTTTGATGATAGCCATTCTTTCCAGGGTGAAACAGAATCTCAGTGTTGTTTTAATTTGCATGTCTCTAATAACTAATGATGTTGAATATTTTTCATGTATTTATTTGCCATTTGTACTTCTTCACCTGACAAGTATCTATTCATTTCAGGTGCCCAATTTTGGACTGGGTCTTTAAATTTGAAAGATTTCATTTTTTTAAAGTTCTTTATATATTCTAGATATTGGTCCTTTGAGGAACAGCTGAAGCAATTTTTTTCCCAATCTGTTAGTTGTTTCATCTGTTGGTGGTTCCTTTCATTGTGAAAAACTTTTTAGATTGCAATTTTTTATGCTTTTATTTTGTCCCAGAAATCGAATTCAGGACCTTGCACTTGCTAGGCAGGTGCTGTGCTGCTGAGCTGTATCCCTGGCCCTGTGAAAAAGCTTTTTAATAAGATGAGATCCCAGCTGTTGATTCTTTGTGATATTTCGTATGTGATTAGGATTTTGTTCTTAAAATCTTCACCTATACCACATCTTCAAAAGTTGTGCCTATTTTCTCTTCCAGCAGATTTAGTGTTTCTGTCTTAACATTTGAAACTTTGATCCATCGCATCAGTGTAATGCTTGGTAAAAGATATGGGTCTAGTTTTAATCTTCAGCATATGGAAAGCCGGTTTTTCCAGCACCATTCATTAAAGAGGATATCTTTCTTCCAGTGAAGGTGTTTGACCTTTTTGTCAAAGATAAGGTAGCTGGATGTGTTTAGTTTTTCTGCGTAATCTGTTCTGTTTCATCGATCCTCAAGTTCACTTGTTTTGTTGGGGTTTTTTTTTAACCAATATCACGCTGTTTTTATCACTGTATGTTTGTAGTATAATTTCAAGTCAAAGATTGTGATGCCCCTTGCCTTGCCTTTGTTACCCAGAATTGCTTTTGCTATTCTCAGTCTCTTCTGTTTCCAAATGAATTTTAGGATTGTTTTTTCTAACTCTGTGAGGTATGCTATTGGGATTGCATTAAATCTGTATAGCAATTTTGGAAGTATGGCAGTAATCACTGTTTTGGTTCTTCCTTCCCAAAAACAAGAGCTATATTTCCTTTTTCTGACATCCTCTTCAATCTTCTTTTACAGAGTGCTATAGTTTTCAATGTAAAGGTTTTTCACTTTCTTCATTAGGTTGATTCCTCAGTATCCCCCCTTTTTTTTTTTTTGGATGCTATTGTGAAAAGTGTTGTTTCTCTCATTTCTTTCTCAGTGAATTTGGTATTTGTTTACAGGAATACTATTGATTATTAACTGCTGACTTTGCATCTAGTTATGCTAATGAATTTGATTATTAAATCTAGAAGTCTTTTAGTGGAGTTTTTTGGGTCTTTTATGTAGAATATCATGTCATCCACAACTAATGATGATTTAACTTATTCCTTTGCTAAACTTATCCATTTCTTTCTTTCTGTTATCTAATTGTTCTGACTAACGTTTCCAGAATTATGTTGAATGAGAGTGGTAATAGTGGACATCCTTGTCTTTTTCCTGATCTTAGAGTAAAACTTTCAATTTTTTATCCATTTAGTATGATGTTGGCTGTTGCTTTGTCGTGGATGGCTTTTCTCAGATTGAGATAAAGATCGTCTGTTGCAATTTTCTGCACAGTTTTTATCATGAATGGGTGTTGGACATTGTCAAATGCTTTTTCTATGTCTATTGAGATGATCATGTGTTTTTTTTTCCCTTGGTTCTTTTAATATGGTTTATTACATTTATTGATTTGCTTATGTTGAACCACCCCTGTGTCACTGGGGTGAATCCTTCTTGGTCACAGTATATAATCTTGACCATTTGCCACATTCTACTTGCCAGAATCTTATTGACAAATTTTCCATCTATGTTCACTAGGGAGATTGACCTGTAGGCCACTTTTTTGTTTGGAACCTTCTCTGGTTTTGGTATCAAGATGATGTTTGCTTTGAGGAATGTGTTTGGGAGTATTGCTTCCCTTTCAATTTTTTTAAATGTTTAAAGTGTAGAGGCACTAAATATTTTCTAAATTTCTTGTAGAATTCATCAGTGAATCCTTCAGGACCTAGTTTTTTGTTATTGGTAGGTTTTTAATTACATCTTCAATTTCATCAACTGTTACTAGATTATATAGAATTTTTATATCTTCTTGATTCAGCCATGGTAATTCATTTGTATCTAGGAATATGTCCATTTCTCCTGTGTTTTCCATCTTATCAGAATACAAGTTCTCAAAATAGGTGTAGGTGATCTGAATTTCTGCAGAATCTTGTGATGTCACCCTTTTATTCCTAATTGCATGTGTTTGAGTATTTTCTTTCCTTTTTATGATAAGATTGGCTAAGGGTTTATCAATTTTATTTAATCTTTCAAAGAACAAATTCTTTGATTAATTGATTATTTATATTGTTTTCTTAGTCTCCATTGCTCTAATTTTTGCTCTGATCTTAATAATTTCTTCTCTCATATAAGTTGTAGGCAGTGTAGGTAACTTCTTCAGAGAGATGGAATGTTACAGGCAGCTGAGTTAATTAGAAATATTATAGGCAGCTGGACAGAGCTAGGCCCTCAAAGGAACCAGTGCAGAAGACCAGATATCTTGTAACCTTGGAGGAGACAGACATCTCCTGCTGTCAGAACTCAAGACAAAAGATCACACAAATGCAAACATATCCTAAGTGTAAACATCAGGGATTGATTTTATAAATAGGTATGGATCACCTTGAGAAAGCCAGTAGTCACCATCCCAATCCCCTATAGCCAAAAGCCTATTTTGTATTCATGCTCACTTGCTATGTGACTCAACTCCCCATTTGATCCTGATTTAAAGAACTTTACCTGAGTAATTACACTTGTAGTCTTATTGGTTGACCATAGTTCTGTTCCACCTCATGCCCGCCTGCTTGCAAGTTCTCATCTTTCCCCACTTTAGACCTGCCTCACTTCATGGTTTTGCTCTACAAAAATCCCTGGAAAAGGCAAGATCCTTAGGCAATGCACTCAGGACCCTTTCTTTCTCTCTCTCAAACAGAAACTTTCTCTCTCTCAATAAATATATTCTGTTCTAAAAAAAAAATTGTTCTCAAGGCCCTGGCACACTGGGTCTATGAAAACCATGATAGTCTCAAAGATCTCTGAAATGCTTTCAGGGTCATTCTATTGTCACAATGAAGAATGCCAAGTTTTTTTTTGTCTTCATATTAATCTCTTATTAAATGGTTAGTTTTCTCTCAAAATACAGGTTTATGTTCTTTATCTGTCTTACATAAGAATTTTCCAAATCTTTAAATTCTGTTTCCCTGTTAATTATAAATTCAGTCTTTAAATTATTTCTTTTTTTATATTTTATCATAAGCCATTAAGTAAGCCATTAGCAGAAATCATGTAGTCTCCTCAATACTTTGTGTTTAGGGATTTCTTCCACCAAATTTCCTAGTTCATCACTTTTAAATTGTCTTTCAAAAAATTCAAGTCATGGGCAGGACATAATTCAGCCAATTTCCAGCTCAAAGTTCATTCATGACCAACCTCACTCACACAAACCTATTGCCTCCTAAGATCACACATCCCAATACTATTGCATTGGAATTAAATTTCAACATGAATCTGAGGAGACAAAATGTTCAAATCATAGTATACTCCCTTTGTGATACTTGGATAATTTAGTAATTCTTCTCAGAGTATTTATCCCAAGTTGGTGAAGCCACGGTGTCTTATTTAGGATTGCCAAAATAATAGTCAAGATCTAGGTTGCAAGAATAAACTCCTTACTGTTCAAATTGCCCTTTCAATATCTCTTTTGCCTCTTGAGAACTAACTGAAGGAAATCAATAGAAGAAATCAGTATGCTAAGCATGCTTGTCCTATTGAAACTCCCCAAGTAGTCCATCATATACACTGAAAAAGTAAATGTTTGAAAATAGGAACGATTATATCAAGTTACTTTAAGGCTAAAAGTGTTTGTTTTACATGTTGAAGAAAATGAAGGAACATGAGCATCTAACAAAGTAAATTATCTCAAAGCCAATGGTATATGCCAGAAAAGTCACTGGCAAGGTCAAATCTTGTAAAATGTACAAACTTGTTCCTGAACTTTGACATGGGTCACATTCTACTCTACAGCTCATCAAGAATGCAAATGACCAGGCCCTATCTTTCTAGTCACCGAGGTTTTTGTATTGATCACCTTCCCCTAGCCTGCAAATTCTTTAAGCAAGAACAGTACTTGATGCTCTCACCCAAAATAAACAAGTGCAATCCCAAGAGCATGAAAGGTGCTCAGAGTGTGTTTTATAAGTGGTTGTAGCCACCAATCCTCTCTGCTCTTGCTAGAATCGGAAAGAGGAAAAAAAGAAATGGGGCTACTGAGTCAGCATTTGTCACTCTGGGCCTGTGTCTCAAAAAACCCAGAAACGTCCTTTCTGGAGAAGCATTTCAGGTCAGCAAGACTTCAAATACTTTATGAAATATGCTTTTGTGGTTTTGCTGCACATTTGTGATGACTTGCAAGAGACAAAGTAAAGTGACTTTTCTGGCCATAGAAATCGATGACTCCCCCCCAGACTATGTTTCCATAAATATGCACTGGAATCTCATAAAAGAATATGCCTTGCACATTCACATATGAGGTTAACTAAGAATACAGGCAGCTGCACCAGTGTTTTATATGTCTAGAATGCTGTGCTGAAGTCCTATGATTCAGACCCCTTTCCCGTTCCTTTAGAGACATTCTGAAGGGTTTGTAGCTAGTCTTTACAATTTATGGACAACTAGGCAGCAATCTATGATTTTTTTTTAAACTACAATTTGAATTCTTGAGTTAACCAAGATTCCTAAATAATTTTATATTCTATAGAAAATCATAAAAGATTTTCCACATAGATGCTATTTACAAATTCAAATTAAGAAACTTTAATAAAAGCAATATACCATCAGCTGTGAGCAAAAAAATAAAAATAAAAATAAAATAAAATATAACAAAATCAATATACCAAGACTGCTTCCCATGTCATACACCCAGAAATTATTTTGAATCAAAATGCAGTATAGAGTAAAAAATTATTTCAAAAGAATTTAAAGTTCAAATTACTAAACCAAATTACCTCTTTTCTTTTTTTTTTTATTTTAAAGAGGGAGAAACAAAACAAAATGAAAAAGTAAAAGAAAAACAAGAGACAAATAAACAACAATAACATGAAAACCCAAAACAATAACAATATTGGCTTTCAAAACAAGGTGGTAGGAACTTAACAAAGGTCGTTATTTTGCATAGTTACTCAGATTACCAGATATAGACATGCAAAATTGATCTAATCCTGTAAGTGTTAACTATTTTATTCCAAGACTAGAATTAGTAGTACAATCATCTTAGCTATCTTAAGTGCATATATACAAATTTATATATTTTTTTCTTTTCCCTCCCTTCTTTTCTCCTTTTCACTATCTGAGTTATATTTCCCCTTTGAGCAGTTTCTTACTCTTTCACAAAATTTTTTGAAGATTTTGGATCTTATTTACTCTTTTACTTTCTTACACTAGGGAAACAATATGGTATTTACACATGTGAGTTTGATTTATTTCACTTGCAAGTATAGTCTCAAGTGGCATCCATTTACCTATAAAAGCCTCAAGGTTATCCTTCTTGATAGCTGAGTAGTACTCCATTGTATAAAAATACCACATCTTTTTTATCCATTCCTCAGTGGATGAGTATTTGGGTTGCTTCTGAAATTTGGCTATTACAAATTGCACTGCTATAAACATGGGTGCACATATATGGCTATGGTATGATGTTGTCAGTTCTTCTGGGAATATGCCCAGAAGCGAGATAGCTGGATCAAATGGGACCACCAATCCCAGCTTTCTGAGGAACCTCCACACTGATTTCCACAGTGGTTGCACCAGTCTACACTCCCAACAGAGGAGAAGAGTTCCTTTTTTCCCACAGCCCCTCCAGCATTTGTTATTGGTTGATTTCTTGATCTTGGCCATTCTTTCAGGAGTGAGATAGAATGTCAGTGTTGTTTTAATTTGCATTTCGCTAATGGCCGGTGATGCTGAACATTTTTTCATGTATTTGCTTCCCAGTCATATTCCTTCAGCTGAAAAGTGTGTATTTATCTCAGATGCCCATTTTTGGAATGGGTCTTTGAATTTCGGGGGCCTGATTTTTTTAATTCTTTATAAATTCTAGATAGAAGTTCTTTATCTAAGGGACAGTTGACTAAGATTTTTTCCCAATTAATGGGTTTCCTTTTCACTCTGTTGGAGATTTCTTTTGACTTGCAAAAAGCTTTTAATAAGATAAGATTCCAGCTGTTGAGTCTGGAAAGTATTTCTCATGCAGTTTCAGTTTTGTTCATAAATTCTCTACCTACCCCTATGTCTTCAAGGATTCTACCCACTTTATCTTCCAGCAGAGTTAGTGTTTCTGTTTCAATACTTCGATCTTTGATCCATTTTGGCTTTTGTTCTGTGCATAGTGATAGGCATGTGTCTAGTCTTAGTATTTGACATATGGAAAACCAGTTTTTCCAGCACCACTTATTTTGTTTTTATTTTAAAGAGGATAAAACAGAATAAAACCAATCAAAACAAGCCAGTGTAACAGATACATGACTTTAAAACATTACAAAATCAACAATAGTCACCATAATGCCTTCTGCTGTCTTCAAAATAGCTGCAGATAACTTTGGACATAGTAAAAATCAAACAGAATAGAATAGAATAGAAACAATAAAAACAAAACAATGAATGCAATAAAGGACTTCAAAGCAAGCCAATAGTAAATCCAAAATTGCTACCATAATATATCCTGCTATCTCTGAAATAGCTGCTCCTGCCATCAAATTTAACAGAGTCAAGCAAAACAAAAGAGAATAAAACCCAACCCTACAAAGCAATGGAAATGTATATCATTTCTGAAACAATGGCTGCAACCCTCAGAAGGAGATCCCCCCTAGATATCACACTGTGTACCACTATCCTCTGAACCTATGATCAGACCACTGGCCCTAGACCTGCAATGTTGGTGAAACACCGATGCACCACAGGCATCCAACTGCATTTCACCTTGATAGCCATCATCACAGCCTGTGTTTCTCCAGATGAGCTGGTCACTTACTGCAGTGGGGTGGGGGAGGGATTGTTACCTCTTGTTTGTCAGCCCATGCACCAGAAGGGGCTGGGGTCTGTCTGTTCCAGTCCAGCAGTGGCCCACACATCACTCTGGTTCCCAGGCTGGGCTTGCTTGCTGGCATGGCCTTGTTCTCTTTACCCCTGGTCTGCAAATGGCACTGACTCACAGTGAGAGGTTGGGGTCTGGCTGTTCCAGTCTGGCAGCAGCCCATGCGTGGCTTCCAGCTCCACTTATGAAAGAGGCTATCTTTCTTCCAGTGAATATGTTTGGCCCCTTTGTCAAATATAAGATGGCTGAGTGTGTTTGTGGTTGTGGTTGTATAGTCTAATCTATTCCATTGATCTTCAGGTCTGTTTTGATTCCAATACCATACTGATTTTATCACAGTAGCTTTGTACTATAACTTCAAGTCAGGGACCGTGATGTCTCCTGCCTTGCCTTTGTTGCCCAGAATTGCCTTTGCTATTCTAGTTCTCTTCTTGTTTCAGATGAATTGTAGGAATCATTTATCTAGATCTATGAGGTATGCTAATGGTATTTTAATGGGAATTGCATTAAATCTGTATAACAATTTTGGGAGAATGGCCATTTTCACAATGTTTGTTCTTCTTATCCATGAACATGGATTGTCTTTCCATCTTCTGAGATCTTCTTTGATTTCTTTTTTTAGAGTGCTGTAATTTTCACTGCATAGATCCTTTACTTCCTTTGTTAGATTGATTCCTAAGTATTTCACTTTTTTAGATGCTATTGTGAAGAGTAAGCTTGTTGTTTGTGCACAGGAATGCTATTGATTTTTAAGTGTTGACTTTGTATCCAGCTACATTACTGAATTTGGTTTTTACATCTAGAGGTCTTTCAATGGAGTTTTGGGGGTCTTCTATGTAGAGTATTATGTCATCTGCAAATAATGATAATTTAAATTCTTCCTTTCCTATCTTCATTCTTTTTATTTCTCTCTCTCGTCTAATTGTTCTGGCTAATATTTCCAGCACTATATTGAATAGCAGTGGTGATAGTGGGCAGCCTTGTCTTGTTCCTGATTTTAGAGTGAAAGCTTTCAGTTTTTGACCATTTAATATGATGGTTGTTGCTTTGTCAGAGATGGTTTTATCCGATTGAGGTAAAGATCATCTACTCCAATTTTCCATAAGGTTGTTATTATGAATGAGTGTTGGACTTTATCAAAAGCTTTTTCTGCATCTATTGAGATGATCATGTGATTCTTATCTTCGGCTCTATTGATGTGGTGTGTTACATTTATTGATTTGCATATGAACCCTCCCTGCATTCCTGTGATGAATCCTACTTGATCATGATGTATAATCTTTTTGATGACTTGCTGCATTCTGTTTGCCAGTATTTTATTTAGGATTTTTGTCTCTATGTTTATTAGGGAGATTGGCCTCTAGTTCTCTTTTTTGGTTGGGTCTTTCTCTGGTTTCGGTATTAGGGTAATAGTTGCTTCCAGGAATGAGTTAGTGAGACTTGCTTCCCTTTCAATTTCATTGAAGAGTTTGAGGAGTATTGGAATTAAGTCTTCCTTGAATTTCTTGTAGAATTCAGCAGTGAATCCATCAGGACCTGGGTTTTTCTTTGTTGGTAAGGTTCTAATTACATTTTCAATGTCATTAACTGAAATTGGGTTATTCAGCAGTTTTATATCTTCTTGATCCAGCTTTGATAATTCATATGTTTCTAGGAATCTGTCCCTTTCTTCTATGTTTTCAAACCTATGAGAGTAAAGTTTTCAAAGTAGATATTGATGGTCTGTATTTCCACAGGGTCTGTGGTGATTTTACCCTTTTCATTCTTTATTGCATGAATTTGAGTTTTTTCTTTCCTTTTTTAAATAAAGTTGACTATGGACTTATCATTTTAATTTATTCTTTCTAAGAACTGACTTTTTGATTCATTAATTCTTTGTATTGTTTTCTAGTCTCAATCATGTTAATTTCTGCTCTGATCTTTAAAATTTCCTCCCTTCTTTTGGTTTTGGGCTTGACTTGCTCTTCTTTTTCTAGATGTTTGAGGTGTAGCATCAGGTTATTTATTTGTGCTCATTCTGTTTTCCTGATGTGGGAATTCACCACAGTAAATTTCCCTCTGAGGACCACTTTCATTGTATCTCACAGGTTCCTGTAAGTGGTATTTGCATTTTCATTTGCTTGCAGATATTGTTTAATTTCTTCTTTCATTTCCTCTGTTCAGAAATGTATTATTTAATTTCCATGTGTTTATGGAGTTTTTGCAGTTTCTTTTGTCATTAATTTCCAGTTCCATGACACTAAGATCAGATAATATGCATGGGATAATTTTGATTCTCTTGCACTTATCTAAGCATGTTCCATGGGCTAGTATATGGTCTATTTTAGAGAATGTCCCATATGAAGCTGAGAAGAATGCATATTTTGATGTTGTTGAGTGGAACACTCTGTACACATCTACTAAGCTGATTTGTTCACAAGTTTGACTCAGCTCTGTTATTTCTTTGCTTTTTTTTGTCTAGTTGATCTGTCTCTTTGTGTCAATGGGGTGCTAATGTCTCCTGTTATAATTGTGTTACTGCTTATTTGATTTTTCATTTTGATTAATATTTGTTTTATATAGCTGGGCCTTCCCATATTTGGTGCATATATATTTAAGATTATTATCTCTTCCTCTTGAAATTTTCCCCTAATATGTAGTGACCTTCTTTATCACTTTTGATCATTCTTGGTTTGAAATTCACATTGTCTGCAAACAAAATAGCTACCTCTGCTTTTTTACGGGGTTACTGTTGAATGAAGTATTGTTTTCCATCCTTTGACTTTCAGTCTATGAATTTCCTTTGGGGTTAGATGAGTTTCTTGCATATAGAATATAGTTGGATGTTGTTTGTTGATCCATTTATCCAGTCTGTTTCTTTTAATTGGTGAATTGAGGCCATTTACATTAATAGTTATGTGATAAATATTGGCTTATTTTTGTCATGTAGTCTTTGTGCTGTTGGTTCTTTACCTTTCTCCTCTGTTTAATAGTTTGCCCTGCTTAGTGGTGCTTTTTTTTCTGCTGATGCTCTTGAAGTTGCAGTTGTTTTTATGTCTATCTAGAATATCTTTCAGTATTATTTGCATGGTTGGTTTTGTTGTCATGAAGTTCTTCAACTGTTTTTTGTCATGGAAGTATCTTATTTCTCCAACTATTTTGAAGGATAGTTTTGCAGGGTACATCAATCTGGGTTGGAAGTTGTTTTCCTTTAGAATTTGAAATACTTCACTCCATGATCTTCTTGACTTCATTGCTTGTGTTGAGAAGTATGCTGTGAGTCTGATGGGCTTTCCTTTGTAAGTGATTTGTTTCTTTTCTCTAACAGCTTTTAATATTCTGTTCTTATGTTGAATTTCTGGGACGTTGATTATATGCCTGAATGCAAATTTATTTTGGTTATGGCTAATTGGAGTGCTATATGCTTCACTTATCTGTATGTCAGTTTCTTTTTCCATGTTTGGGAAACTTGCTACTATTACTTCTGTAAATAGTCTTTTGATAGTATTTGTGTTGCCACCTTCTTTTTCGTTTATACCTATCAATCTTATATTGTTTTTCTTTGCATTGTCTCGTAACTGTTTAATTGTTATTTCCTGATTCCTTGTTATTTTTAAAAGATCTTTCCTTTCCTTTTCACTAGCTGCAATCTTGTCTTTGAGGTCTGAAAGTCTATCTTCACATTTGTTCAGGCAGTTTTGCCAGCTTTTTATAGAATTTTTGATTTCCTGAAAATCTCTTTGAATCTGTTTTATGCATTCAAATTCTTTCTTACATTGTTCACTCAAGGTTTCCATCATTTTGCAATGCTCCTCTATTTTTTAACTATGTCTTCTTTAGATGTGTTCAGCATTTCTTTCATTACATTTACCATTTCTTGTTTTACCTGGAAGATTATTTCTAATTTGATTTCCCTTACAGCTTCATGGAGTTGTTTCTTTACTTTAGTTGCTATAATTTCAGAAGTTTGCAGTTGTGACTTACACTTTCTTCTGTGTCCATGTCTCCTACTTTTGTTTGGGATGGGCTGGAGGTTTGAGATTGCATTTTGCTCTTTCATTTTGTCATTTTCCTGTATTCCCCTGGGGCAGCTGAATGCAAAGTCTCAGTTGTTTCTTGGGTTGAGGATTGCTGCCCGTACTGGAAGGGGTTCCCCAGCTAAGTGGGGGACATTAGGCAGGCTTTACCAGGTCCCAAGAGGCTGTCAGAGGCTCCCTGAATGGGTGGTGTACACTGGGTAGACCTTTAACACGTCCCGCAGGGCATGCTGAGGCTCCCTGGCTGATTGGGGTCACTGGGCAGAGCCCTACCAGGTTCCAAGTGGTCACCAAGACTGCATGGCTAGGTGGAGTATCCTGTGCAGGCCTTCAGTTCATGCCACACAGTGCACCAAAGCTCTCTGGCTGCTTGGGGTCACTGGGTGGGCCCTACCAGGACCCAAGTGTTACCCAGAGGTTCCCAGCTGCTTGGGGTCACTGGGTGGGGTGCTACCAGATGTGGAGTGGTGAACCAAGTTTCCCTGGCTGCATGGGGTCACTGGGTGGGGCCTTACCAGATTCCAAGCAGCACGCTAAGGCTGTGGGGCTAAGGGGAGTACACCGTGCAGGCCTTCAGCTTGCACCGTGCTGTGCACCAAAGCTCTCCAACTGCTTGGGGTCCCTGGGTGGGGCCCTACCAAGACCCAAGTGGTGCACGAGGTTCCCCCTTACCTCTTTGCTTTTTCTGCACCCACTCCCACTTATTTGAATTTATAAATTTTTGTTACAGTTTAACTTTCCATGGTAACCTTTGAAGTTGTTAGTATGTAATGATCTGCCATTCCACATGAATACAGCATAAACTGAATCACATTGAGAAATTCTCCGCTGTTTTCAACTATTCAATGCATTGTAAAATTCAAAAATATTTTATTGATATCTGAGTTCAGTGACAGTTCACTTATTATATGGCTTAAGAGCACTTCAAAGAACTGTGATAATGTGAATATAAAGGTTTAATTCTGATTATTCAGTCATGGCTAAAGTAACACTTGATATCTAATACTCATATTTACACGGCAACCTGCTGAATTATCTTTTAATAATTAGTAATATCCTAAAGAGATGATATCAAGCCAAGAATCGATGCTGTTGCCTGACCTAAGACAAAAAGTCTATGTTAACAGTTTTAGAACAAATAACACATATGATTGATTCATTTTAGGTATCAGTGATGATAGGATATGCCTAAATGGTGGCACTGTTTCTGCCTAGGCCTTTCCTTGGTCTATTTTCTGCTACTATAACAGAGTACTATAGACTTGGGTAATTTAAAAACAATAGAAATTTATTTGAATCACAGTGCTAAAGGTTGGAAAGTCTAAAAAGCATGGTGCTAGCATCTGTTAAGGGCCTCTGTGCTGTTACACCATGGCAAAAGGGCAAGTGACCATGTAGGACACAGAGGAAATAAGGACATTATCAGCAAATCATCTGTGTGATAACAAACTCATTGCCAGGATAACAGTGTCTTGATACTGTTACAGGGGCAATTAAATCACCATGTGAGTTTTGGAGGGGACACCCACATCACAGCAGTCTGTGGAGTTGCTTCCAGAGAACATTAACATGTGAGGTGGTAGACTGAAGTCAGCAGAAAAGTCTACCCTCAGTGTGAGTGGACATCACTGAGTGACTGGGGCCTGTATGAAACAAATAGGTGGAAGAAGGGTGAATACTCTATCTACTATGTCTTTCTTTTCTGTCTGTCTTCATCTTGTCTTTTCTCCTTCTCCTCCTTCCCTTATTTTTCTCTTCTTCTTTCCCTTCCTCCCACCCCCAGCTCCTGAAGCAGGACACCTTTCTTCTTGTGCTGTTGGACATCGGAACTCTAGATTCATCAGTTTTTAGATCTAGGTACTTGCACCAGTCGTCCCAGGTTCCCAGGCCTTTGGCCTCAACCTATGAGTATACCCCTGCCTCCCTGCTTTGGAAGCCTTCAGGCTTGGACTGAACTATGCTATTGGTTTCTCTGGTTCTCCACCTTGCAGGTGGCTTGTCCTATTCTGGGACTTCTCAGCCTTCACAGTCACGTAAGCCAATACTTCTAATAAACCCTGCTGCTACCTGCTATCTATGGGCCTATCTATCCAATCTCCTATTTATTCTGTCCTTCTAAAGAACCCCAACTAAAAGAGTACCAAAATACAGTTTCTTATTAAAATTTTATACACTAATAAAATATTTTTAAATGGTCAATAGAGGTTTTTTAATGTGGCTTTCTACTGGTCTCAAACTTGTCAGTTTCTTTGTCACCACACACACTCAACCATCACTGCAATTATACTTTCCCTTTCCAGATTACTCCATGAAATACGTAGGAATTTATTTAGGGATTGATGGAAATCTGTGTCCAACTTCATTTCTTCTCCTTACAGAAATAGGCTGCTGCAGAGCATAGACAAGACAGAGCTCAGACTTTGTGGAGATCTGAATGGAGGGAATTTTGGGACAGCATGACTAACTGAAGATAACCAGACACTCTCCTGCTTACCGCAAAGTAGTGGGTTCCTGGAAAACTTTGGCTCAGAAATATATGAGGACCTTAAAGAGAAAAATAAAGAGTAGCCTCCTGTAAGTATATAGCTCTTCCTCTAAGAGGCCAAAGGGAGATCAACAGCCTGTCTTTTTTCTTTGTCTCTTTATTATACTTTTATTAATTTATATTGCTTAATTAGCACACAAAAATCATAAATATATGTGTGATATTTCAATACATATATACATTGTGCAATGCTCAAATCAGGGTAAACATAAGTATCTCCTGAAACACTAATCATTTCTTTATTGTGGAACCATTCAAAATCCTTTCTTCTGGACTTTTGAAATGTGCAGTACATCATCATCATCTATAATCACCCTGCAGTGAAATAAAACCAAAACTTTTTCTCCATTCTGCTTTTGCTAACCTCTGGTAACCACTGTCCATAAAACCACTTTCAGCTTTTATGAGATCAAATTTTTTTGAGATTCTATATATGAGTGAGATTCTATATATGAGTCTTCTGTGCCTAGTTTATTTCACTTAACATAAAGACCTCCAGTTCCATCCATGTTCTCATAAATGGCAGGACTTCATTCCCTGTCATGGCTGAGTAGTATTCCATTATGTATATCTACCATACTTTCTATCCATTTTTTGGTTAATGAACACTCAATTTATTTCCACTTTGGCTATTGTGAATAGTGCTACAATAAATACAAGAGGGCAAATGTCTCTTGTATGCTGTGACTTTTTCAGGCCTGAGCTCGGAGTGTTGTAGATAGAGCAGAGAACTGGGATGCTTGCACCAAAAGAGATCATTAGAAGACTTATACTTGCTTTCTTGTTCACCAGTGACTTAGTGGGGAGAAACTGTGTCATCTTGTCTTGCTTAAAGAATTTCGTTATTTAGGGTACTAGCTCTGAGTACAAAATAACAAGAAATAAAGCAGGGTTGGCTAGTTAGGAGGAAAATCAGACTGAACAAAACTAACAAGTGGCAGAGGGAGAGGGGGGGGAAAGGGAAGAGAGAGACTGAGAGAGATAGGGAACAGAAGTGGACAATTTCCAACAAAAATGCCAAGGCAATGTTGTGCTGGGGTGTCTTTTCACAAAATGATGCTAGGATAACTGGACAGCTACATACCAAATAGTGAATTTATATCCCTACCTCATATATAAAACTTAACTCAAGACAATTATAGACACATATGTAGCAACTAAGTATATAAAATTATTCAAAATATAGAAATAAATCTTTATGACTGGATAACACCAAAAGCATAGCAGAAAGAATAAACTGAAATTTATCAAAATTAAAGATTTTTGTACTATAAGAGATATCATCAAGAAAGTGAAAAGATGATCTACAGAATGGGGAAAAGATTTCCAATCATACTTGACAAGTGACTTATATTTAGAATATAAATTACTTCTGCAATTTAACAGTGAAAGAATAAATAGTTCAATTTAGAAATGGGCAAAATACCTACATAGACAAAACAGCAAAAGAGATACACACGTGGCCAATAAAGATATGAAGAGATGTTAATGTCATTGGCCATTAGAGAAATATAAATCAAAATTCTAATATCAATTCTTAGCTGCCAAGATGGTTATGATGAGAAAGACCAACCACACAGAATATAAAACAAATCAAAAATCTTAAAGGATTAGGGTATCTCAGATTCCAGCTGAAGAACAGACCCAATAAATTATTTAATTGGGCAAAAACATTCAGGAGAAGGAGATTAAGAGTATGGGTCTCCCTCTCATGTTTGATGAATCCAAGGTACATCAAATAAAGAATGAGATAGCATGGAATGTTCTCGAGAGCAAACAAGTATAGCAGCCAAGTATCTAGCAACCATGCCTAGAAAAAATATTAGTGAACTCTTGGCATGGGAGGTTAACTAAAATAAAATATAAGAAACTGACCAAGTTTCTGCCAGTAGAGCCACCAGCATGATTTAAACAGATTGTGACTGTGGTTTTAAAACACTCTTGGGCTAGCAACAAGAGGCTAGATAGCAGGCTAAGCAAGCTGCTAGCGCTCAAGGAACATATAGTCTCTAGTACTCACTGCCCATATGACAGGGAAACAATAGGGAAGGGAAAGTCTCATAGAGAGTGGAGTAAGAGGCAGTTATGGGTCTAATGAAGGAATATCCCCTCTCCCCTACTGCCGCGACCCACGCAGCTCCTGAGGTTCTTGGGGTGAAGGACCGCGAGAGGATGAGAAAAATAAAGAAAGAGACAAACCTGGGGTCGGGGGAGCCCTTATCCTCCTGATGGGAGGAAAGGTACTGCTCAACAAATGCTGGGTGTTTATTTATGTACTGGGAAGGATGATGTCAATTTCAGCCCCTCTGCCTAGCAACCCAGGCCTGGATTGTTTAGGAGCCTCATGTTTTCCTGGGCTGTAGCAGCATTTTCACGTGGTTGACGCAGGTGGTCTTTGTTACTTTGGTAAGATCATGTGTGGGTCATTTTCCAGCCTCAGTGGCTCCCAACACCCTACTCCCTCAGGTAGAAAGACTCCTGCCACTTCTATCCAGCAGGACTGCAGAATTCCAAGGTATATTCCATACATATTTTTTCTAAATATGATAACATTCATTCAGTTTTTCAATCCATATTCCACTATATATCAGGTGCATAAAGGGAACATGACACATCTTCTAATTCAGAGATGTCTGGTTTAAGAAGAGCCACATTCTGACCTGGTATAGAGACGACTGCACATCACTCAGAAATCTTGACCTCTGAGCTTGCTTCTATCAATGAATAGGAGTTCTGGGTTGCCACCCTTGGGCACAGAAAGTTAACAAAATACAATCATCCCTTGTAATTCATAGGAGATTCGTTCTAGTACCAAAATCCATAGATGCTCAAGTCCTTTAAATAAAATGGCCTATTTATCATAGGGCCTACCAAAATCCTTTTGTACACGTAAAATCATCTCTGGATTATTTTTTTATCCTTAATATAATGCTAATGTTATGCAAATAATTGTTGTATTATGTTGTTTAAGGAATAATGACAAGAATAAGAGTCTATATATGTTCAATATAAATGCAGGGGTTTTTTTCCAAATACTTCCAGTCTTTGGTTGGTTGAATGCATAGATGTGGAACCTGAAGATCTGGAGGTCCAATTGTGTATGATAACCAGAGGAAGAACAGTGTGGTCCCAGAACCATTCACAGACGTATCTAGCTCTCCTCTCAGACACATGGTAGGCTTGCACTTCCCCATCTTTTGATGAGCTTTGATATGGCTACATTACTATCCTTTGCCAATAAAATGTGAGAAGAAGATGCATGCACAGTACTATGAGATAATTCATGATTTCCACATTTCTCTCCACTTCATATAAAGATCATGGAAACATGTGTTAAGATGGAGCATCATCAGCCTTGGTCTCCACATGATTGCAGTCAACAAGAGTCCCTATGTTGAACCACAAGAAAAAAATGTATGATAAAAACTTTACCTGGGTCAAGATGTACAGACTTGGAGGTTGTTTGTTATCATGACCCAACCGACTATATCCTCACTGAAGCACATGTTAGACTGAACTAATGGAAATCTTACCCTTACTTTTATAGATATTATTGAAAACACCCTCAAAACGAGACCCTCACATTAAAAATAACTAGACTTCACAGCTTTTGAAAGTTTTACAGTCATAGCCTTGTTTCTAAATTCTTAATACCTTAGAAGAATCAAGAAGTTTGTGTGAGGATCACAGTTTGTCCTGAGGACAGAGTGGAAAGTAAATTCTTAAACATCTCTTTGAACCTCTTATTGAAATGGGTGCACTCGCTCAAACAGCCTCATCTTTCAGTTTGAGGAGCATCACAGAGGTTTTCCACAGTCTTCTGAGACATGCAGACGTCCTCCCCAAGAGGAAAAGGGGGCAGTCTACCCCACACCCTTCTTTCTGTTCTGGAAACATTCTTTACAGGGTAATGTTTCTTCTAATTAAGAGTAAGGAAATCTATCATTCCTGATGCCTCTCTAAACCTGTTGTCAGTGAATCTCTTCTCTTGAAATTTAGCACAAGTTACAAAGACAGAAATAAGAAATTATCATAAAATAAAATGTTGGAAAGATAAATGCATGACATCATAACCACTGTGGTTTATATTTTATTGTTTACTGGAAAGGAGAAAACTCATGATAAACTGATTCTTTTCCCATTGCAATAGGAAGATGCTATGTGTAAGCATGTTGTGGGAGAGAATTCTCTGATATCCTAACCTCCCTGAAAATGTTAAGGGTCATGACCCACCTGACCTTAAGTTTGTCACTGTAAAAGCATTTGTTCTATAAATTTTTGTTCCTTCACTCCTTCAATCACCAAACTAAAACAGTAACAATATGTGAGGGGTCATAAGGTTAGATATTTTTCTTTAACAATGCTTAAATTGTTTAGCTCAATTCTCTATGAAGGTAAGAACATTTTATTTAAATAAAACTTTAAGCCACCTTTATAAATGAGCTATATGCAGTTTCTTAATGGTTACTATAATAAGCAGGTAGGTAGTAGGTAGGAAGATAGATAGATAGATAGATAGGTAGATAGATAGACAGATAGATAGATAAATGGAATACTCTCATGACCAGCAGGCAATCATAGATAATATTCAGGTATAACTGCAGATTGGCCTAACATACTGTCAGTGTCCAAATTTTTGTAGTTTATCAATTCCCTTCTGTGAAACTGTTTATAAGTAGAGTTCAAGAGGTCTATATACTAAGATAAGGAAAAAATATTGTATCTTCATTTTCAGTCACCTCTGATGAAATACAGCATTTGTTTCAATTATGATAATAGAAAAGCTATGGTAATATTAGCATACCTGTGACTTTGTTACCAACAGAAATCACACGTTTTCGTATCACTTTATAATTGTTGCAAACATCTCAAAATATCGTTCACTCTGTCAAAGGAAATCTATTATCTTAAAATACAGTTATAAAAGTACTTTATTACAATACACACTTTTTTAATACCCAAAATAACAAGGTCTTGTAGCATATCTAATAATTACCATAATTTCAAAGTAGTTGTTATGGTTTGTGTTCAGATGCCCCCCCTTAAGCCTCATGTAATCGTGGACATGGCTGAGTCTGGCATTTATGATTGGTTTGTTGTCTGGCACTGGGATTGGCTATGTGAGTGCTGTACCTGCCCAGGGGAGGAGCTGGCATACAGCGTAAGGGTGGAAGGAAGGTGTGTCTTCTCTCTGTTTTGCTCTTTTGTGCTTGCTGTTTTCAGTGGCCCTGAATGGCTGCCCTGCCATGCCTTCCTGCCTTAGAGCCACTGGAGTGTTGATTGAAACCCCTGAAACTGTAAGAAACAAACCTTCCTTGGCTTCACCTTGGGCATCAGGTATTTTGTCACAACAATGAAAGAAAAGCAACCAAGACAGTAGTAAAGAGTATAAATAATAATTGAAGATACCTGAAACAACAGTGAAATGACATAACATGAAAATACACATGATTTTTACTGGTAATGAAGTTGTCAGTACTACTAGCATGACTGTAGTTTGTTTCCTACACTCATAATTCAGGGAAGTTACATTTCAGAGATTAGCAAAAATAAGAGCGTCATTTTCTTCCCATTCAACTTTAGGGAGCTCTCTGAATTCTACCTTACCAACCCCTTGGGTGTTGATGGGCCACAGTTTAAGAATCCTCAGAATCCCTGGGACCTCAACTCCCAGTGCGTGAACCAAACTCTCTGGATAGAGATTCACACTCTCATGACCTCTCATTGCCAGAGCTGTATGGATTCAAAGGACTCAATTCCTTGCCAATGACAATAGACAAAATCTGGACATTCAGAGCCAATCTATACAGTCCTTAAAAGAAGGGCTTTGTCTTTACTGACAATAGAAGGGATTCACTGTGAAAAGATCATTAAGCACCTTTAATGTTTGGCTAGCATGCCTTTGAAGGCTCTGGAACACACCACTAGGAGAATTCATCTCCCAACCCATGGCAAATACTGCAATGGAAAAGACAGACCAAGGAGTTTCTCCCACAGGGGATAAACACTCTCCCAGTTTATGTCTAGTTAAATGAACCAATTAAGTTTAGGGTTAGGTTTGATTTAAACCAGTTTGGGTTGCGTTTTCCATCACAATACTCCTGGTGCCTGATAATCACAGAAAGCAAGTTCATTCACCAACCTTTTCCCATGATTTTAGTCATGCTGTCTTAGCCACTACTCAGCATTTAGCCATAATGTATTCATTCTCAAATAGATTTATCATTGGTGTACATTAGCATAGAATTATTTTCTCTTTCCATCCTTATCATTCGTTCTGTTCATTCACAGTATTCTTCTGGTTTCAAAGATCAGATAACCAAGCTCACTTCATGCTAGCTTACTGTTTTGCATATTTGAAAATAATTTCTTAAACACAATCACGATAATCCTGCACTATGATTCAGAGCACCGAACTAAAAGACCAATAGAGGTTTTATTAATGCCAGGTAGGAAATAACTAGTAGTGGACTTTATGAATTGGGAACAGAGAAACAAATTTCAAATAATATCTTATATTTCAACTGTGGCTTTTATATGCCACATATAAGATTTTTATATTCAAATGAGCAATCAGCAAAAGTCTGATATTATAACCTATCCCCCACACACATATACAAAATGCCATGATCACAAATGAACATGAAATGAAGTATCTTTGACAGTTTAATGAATGGGATTTACTCCGTTCCAAAGTCTTGCAGCTGAGCAATCTGCCTTGGGCTACATAACATATCAGCAATTTAATGCCTTCTCTGGATTAGAACTGTGCTTTTCTTTTTTAATAAAAATATTTGAGTTGTCCCTCTGCAAAATTAGTTTGCCATTCCCCACTTAATCAAAGTTAGATTAAGGTTAGACTACCAGGAAAACTGGGATGCATCAACGCCAGAGTAGGCGGTTGAGACAGTCTTCAAAATCTATCTCCTCCCGCTGGCCCAGAGGCTCTGGAAACCCACTTCTCTTGAAACTTCTGTTCTGGGAGCTCATAAAAGATGAGGCCAAAGTTGTCAGCCTCCTTGGATCACTGTAAAAGTTGACAATGCTGGTCAACTAATGAAGCAATTTAAAATAATTATGGAAACGAGGAAAAGTGTGCAACTTAACTTTCAATCTATCTTCATGGACTTTTAAAAAATCTTCCAAATTGTTTCAAAACAGCAGTTTGGTTTAGGAAAGAGTTTTCTCATCAGTGAGGTCAGACAGCTATATGATTGTCTTTTTTTCCTCTCTTCTAATGGAAGATCTGGAGCCCCCAGGGCTAGAGTCCCTGGCAGAAGAGACATTTCAAGTCTTCTGGGGACATGGTATGTGTACCCTCATTTGTGCAGTGAAAATTCATTACTGAAAAGTGTGTGATGTGGGTGGGGAATAAAAACAACAGGCCCCAAGTAGCCTGCAGCAGAATTCATTACCTGTGGATTCAGCGCTAATGATTTGGGGAGTGTTCTGGTGCTTAATATTTCATCTGTTTAGCCGTGATGTAAGGACAAGGCTCAAAGGCCTGAATTTCTGCCCTGGAAGAGGCTGAAGTTGGCAGGAACGAGGCACATTGGAAAAGAATCATTTTTCTCTTTGGCTTCTGCTGCTTCTGAAGCAAAGCCCAGCCCTTGGGAAGCACAGCCACCCAGGCTGCTGTTCAGAGGCTGGATCCCAGGCCCATGCCCCAGGTCCTTTAATCACAGGCTACCTGGAGAGCAGCAGAGGAGCAAGAATTGGAGTTTGAACTCTGCATATGGTTTTGTTGTGGATCTCAGTGACATTTTGAATATATCAGAGGTGGGGGGTTACTTACATTAAACAGAATGGAAAGAAAAGGGGCTTGAGGAATGACTACTGAGCATTGGATCATTCTTAACGTTAGTCCTAACAGTCACTTAAATCACAGTTGGCTTCAATTGCTTTACCTCTAAGTTCAACACTTAGGAAAGAAACAGGGATGCTCTCTGCTCACATGGAGCACAGAAATTGTCATAACTCCCCCAAATCAATCCAGGTGCTGCAGGATTTTTGCTTAAAACATCTAGATAAAGTAAAACTTTAAATGTTGGCTTGGTTTAAATATTCATCTTGATTTTCCATTTAAATTTTCACATTTTAGAATTCTTTTATTCTACCCCTTCCCAAATTAATTTGAAGTGACTGGTTAACATCTGTGTAATAAAATACAATGCTTAAGAAGAGACCAATCAGGCTACGATTAGCTAACATTTACATAGAGTGTATTATACCAAGTATGATCCTAAGCACTTTATGTTTTAAACTCTTCAACATAACCTGAAGAAATAGAGACTAGTCTTATCTCTATTTTAGAGGTGAGAAAACTGAAGGACAGACAGGTTAAGAAACTGGCTCAAAAGAATACAGCTTTGAGGAAGAGATGGAACAGAATTAACAGCCAGGCTTTCTGGCTCCAGAATGCGTATTGTTAATAGTTATGAGAAGCACCAGTGACCATGGCACACAATTACCAAAGGTGGCTGCAAAGGAGGCTGGGAGTCTTCATGATCAAAGCCTAAGGGAAGCCAGATATGCCAAAAGTAATGATGTTTAGGACATGTATATGCATGCACATGTACACACACACACACACACACACACACACACATATACATACTTCACCTAGCTAGGAAAACTGAGTTTTTCTTCTCAAGTAAAGGTTTGAGTGGGTTAGAGTGGAGGTAGGAGGTGACACCTGCTATCACAGCCAATCTGACAGCAGCAAGTCACAAAGAGCTATTCATTAAAGGAGTCTTTAAAGCACGCTGAAGGCGTAACACCAAAGCACCAAGTTGAAATACATAAATTCAGTAAAAATGGCTATTTGATGGGAGCAAAGACCAGTAAGATGCAAATAACCATTTCTCAGATGACATGGTTTGATCCAGAGATAGAAACCAAGTATATTCAGCCAAATAAAATAACTGCGTATCCTGCAGGCAATTCTCCCATAAATTTATTTAGTATTTCTCCTAAGCGCCTGTGGGCAAATGTCGGCCAAGGGGTGACTTCAATCTAGAGAAAGGGAAAAGGGCATTGCTAATTAAAAGCAAGGTAGAAGAGATGCCTCCTTCAGGTCAAGAATGTAGTCTTCTCTGAACACAGATTTTATTTTTAAAAATAGAATCAATCTAGAAAAACAAATTGTATTTTAAAAGCCAATGAAATTATGTTTTCAAGCGTATGGTGATGAATTTGTGTTTTTAAAAAACCAAAGTGAGAGGAAAAAAGAAACACCAATGGCAATAGTGGTACACATTGAAATAAAACTTCATAAAGAGGAAAAATAAAACACAGGTGGCTACTTTTTTGCTGTTTTTTTAATGTTAGTATTCCCTGGACTGCAACTTCTTTTACTCTAGTAATAACCCAAACTAAGGCCTTGGCACTATATAAAGTGGGTGATTTCATTTTTTTTAAGCCCAGGATAATCACACACCTGGCATCTTAAGAGTTCAGGGCGAGATTTTTCTGAAAAGTGAGGTCCACAGATAAACAGCTCTCTGTCTCATTTATCCCACCCTCTACCTCCTCAGCCTCCAAGTCAGTGAAACTGTGACTTGTGGACCAAGCCCCGGTGCAGTAGGCAATCCCCTTACACGCGAGGGTGCTCGCCAACCCTGTTTAGCTAGGATCCATAAGCTTGCCGCAGGCGACAGATTGCATAATTTTGCTGATGAATGTCTCACGCTGTTCTTAAGGAGAACACTTCTTTGCTCTCCCTGGAAATGACTGTAAATCCAGCCCAGCCTCATCCCTGTCTTTAGGTTGACCTCATCAGTTGTAGGCATCTTATCAGCAAGAAACAGCCTCTCCTAATGGTTTGATAAATATTCCAGTCTCCCCAGAATCATTTATCAAGAGATTCAAATCATGGTCAGTACTTATAACAGCTATTACTACAGACTTAATACCAGTTACCCTTTGTACTTATCTCTGCAACCAGAGAGGCTGAAAAGCTCCTTTTATGTCTCCACTCCTGGCCACTAAAAGCTGAGTTCATTCAAAATTTTTGCCTAGGGAACTCATAGACCTGTAATAAAAATTGAAGAAAAGATTGAGTGAATATAAAATAAATATAAGTTTCCCTGGCATCCACTCTCAACCTACAGCCCTACCCTAAATTTGGCACAAGGGCAAAGTCTTAAGTGGTGGGAAAGGGGGAGTAGAAATAAACCTCAATGCCTTTGGCTTAATATACCATAAGGCAAAGTGGTTTCAAGGTGACATAGTGTTTCCCTTTGCCCTCTTCACTTTAATGAAATTCATTTACAGAGTCAGAAATCTGAAGAATATTGGGATGGGGAATTTTAAAATTTTGAAAGTTAGTGAAGGAAATCAAGTACTTTGCCCTGCATAGCCTTAAAGGTATACATTTGATGAAATTAATTCTAAAATCTCAATTACTGGGAAGATTGAGAGGAGCTGCAAAGTCAAATCCTCACTGTCCTTCGTGGGAAACTGGTACCCTGAGACGCATTAAGATTGTCTGCAAAGTCTTTCGTTAGGGAAAATGACGCATGCAGAGCTATGAGGGGCCTCCTCAAGAAAGCTGAAAGGAATGCGTGGAAGGAGGCCCCTAAAAATGATGACTCTCAGTGGTGCTTAACAGTGTCTTCATTTCTTTACATTTTGTGCTTCGTCAGATCCTCTGTGCAGATTCCCAACCTTTCAGTTTGACTTTTGTAGGACTCACACTTGTCTAGAGCATACTTCAATTCTGCCTGGAAGTTCTTCCCTTTGTGTTTCCTGGTTGACCTTCACAAGCCTTGATATTGGTGTATTATAAAGCACCCATTTCACTGACAAGGTCCCTGAGATTCAGGGAAGTTTAAGCAATTTTTATCAGGCCACAGAAGCACTTAGTGAGATAGATACAACCTGTGGTTATATGCGCAGGTTGCAAAATCCTAGCTCTTGCCATTCTGCCACATTGCGACCAAAGTCCTGGGGCCGGGAGCTGGTGGGTGTGTGAGGGGGACAAGCCATGCGCCCGAAGGGCAGCTCAACCTGTCAGTGGCCATTTCTGAGACATATACTTCTAAGTCAGCTAGAAACTTTGATTCATATGCCTAGTTGTCATTTTTGCACAAAAGGAAATGAACTTTAAAAAATTCTCTAGTTTTATGGCATGTATAAAAATATCCCTCTCACAGTTATTCATTTCTTTCTCCATAGGGTCATGCTCTCTCCATAGTAAGCCAACTATAGTTCCCTGATGGCTTGTCAACATCTGAGGTTGACTTTCCCCAGGAAAGTTCCAGCACTGGCCAGCCTTTGTCCAAAACTCCAATGGTGTGTCAGGGTGAGAGGAAAGGGGACGGACTGAAGCAGAGAAGTGTGTTCTCCTCTGGTTTGCGGTCTCCAGCTGCCTCCTTCTTTCCCAGGTTCAGAGCCAAGCCCCTCCCATCCTTGTGATCAGTTCCTTTGCTGTGAAGCAGGGCTGGGAGCTATCACTCTCTGGGATGGCCTGTGATCCGCAGGGATTCTTCTTCTGTCTTTGCACAGTAAGTGAGCTCAAGATTTGAAATTGGCCCCAGGACACCTAATGCCATGAAAAATGTTTCCTTAAAAGATTTTGGAGAGGAAAAAAAAAACTTAAAGTTCTCTCAAAGTAATACTTTTTTTTTTCCTGGAAGTGGAAAAACTTGCTAAATCTATGACCTCAAAGTTGACAATTGCATAACTGTGGAATGGAATCAATGGCCATAAAAGATTTTCCTCTGATTTTTCAACACTTTTCAGTGCCATATTCATGAGGCAATTCACCATTCACTATTGTCTTTCAACCCCTACTGCTTTTTTAGCACAGAGTGAGAGAAAAAAAAATTCTTCTTTCATGTACCCAGATTAAATGGTCAGACAGAGTATATGGGGCCACATTCCACATCCTTTGGGGGCCATTTCGAAGTATTTCACCATTGCGACTGTCGTGTTAGGCTTCTCAGCCACACCGACAGGCCCAGACCTGCTTCTTTACTCTCCTCTGAGGCTTTCCCCTCACTGCAGGCCAGGAATCTTCTTGCCTTCTCTTACATTCTGAGGAGCTAGTGGGAAAACACGTCCTACTTCAGTAAAATGTGCTTTCACTCCCTTGGCCCTCAGAGTCTCATCCCCCAATGGAGATTTATCCGTAAACATTTTATTGCTTCCTAACACCACAGGAGGCTTCGGCCCATCTTTCTATTGTACCTCATGCCTTATCCAGCGCAGTGTTTTTCTCACTGGTCTGTGTTCTTCTTGTGTGGTCCTTGGGTCTATTTTTCTTCTTCTTTTTTTTTTTTTTCAAAATAGTCAGGAAACAGCACAGTTCAACAGAAAACTCCGGGACAGTGTGTGTTAGCAGGGCCTTTCGTCTGTGTCCCTCCTTGTCCTCTCTAGATCCTCCCCACCGCGCCTTTGTGTGGACTGTCAGGGGACAGGCTGAAACTGCGGCTCCTGAATGGGATGTGCTCTCCAAATGGCAGCGTGTTCTCCGGCCAGGCCAGCAAGCAGCTTCCTTGGCAGCATCTCGAGGACGCCGGGGAAGACGAGGCGGAGCACGGTGACCCTTGCAAAGAAAGGCTTTCTGACTCTGACTAGAAATATCTGTTGTCAGTGTTGCATAGAAAAGGTTAGGCCTCTTGAAAAGGCTTTGAGGAAAGCAGAATCAGTCACCTGGGCAACTAGGCAAACAGAAAGTCTAACAAAAAAAATAAATAAATTTCAACATAAACCAGTGCCGCCCTCACATGAATGAGCAGCGGAGAGCCTGAAGCTGTCTTAAACCTCAAATGTTGAATGGTTTTAAGAGAAAGAAAAAGAAACGCGAGGAGGAATTGTAAACTTAGAGTTCAGAGAGGAAGTTGCTTTGGCCTGTCCTGCTCAGATCCTGAGCGTCTGGAAACATTTTCTGTGCTTTCACTAGGATTACTTGTAATTAACCAGTTTACACAAGGCAGAAACCAACTCAAATCCATCTCACAAACCCACAGCAGCTTCGTCTCCTTCCTGGGGTCTGAACTTCTTTGGGTCTTAAAATACCCCAAGCCATCAAGAGAATTCAAGTTCATCTTGGGCAAAATCATTAAGGAGATGGTGATACTGTATATTTCTAGTCTCTATCACATTAGCGTATAATCCCCTGTGGTTAAATATTTTGTGATAGTAAAGCTTTTTTCCTCCCCTTTTTCTTCCCACTGCACCTGACCCACTTAGGTTGACCCTGCCTTACCTTACCCAAGGGAAGTTCATATTATAACCAGAAAGTAGAGTCTTCAAAGATCTCTGGCTTTTGCTTTCCAAAGCTCCAAACTTTTAGAACCCAGTAAGTGCACTGAAGAAACAGAGCAAAGAGAAGGAATTTGTAGTACAGGACAGCACCTTTGGAGCAGCCTGGGAGAGACCAAAGTAAGAGGTGTCTTCCCATGTCTCCAGGTAAGTGCAAGAGACACAGAAGTTGACTGCTTCCACAGGACAGAATTTTGCATCAGCTTTCTGGCAGTGTCAGGAGAGAGGTCCCAGAGAGGTATATCCATGAGACTGATCTAAGAATATGTAGCTTCTGATATTTCCTGCCCATCTCTGCTCAGGGACTGAGATTCAACTCTATTCTTCCTGTGATGACCTCAGTAGACTAAGGGTTTGCATCAGCCCATCTGCTAAATAGGCAGATTCCAGTGTCAGAATTAAAATCTGAAGAACGGAGAGGAGAGAAGAAGAGAAGAGAGGAGGAGAAGAGAGGGGGGAGGGGAAGAGAGAAGATAGTTTCAAGATTAATTATTTTACTTTCCTATGTGTTGGGCTAATTGTCCTATAAAATTATTGGTTTGAGCCACATAAAATTGCTGCTAATCAACCATTTGTTGACCCACAAAAAATGGCAATTTTACATAGCTCATCAATTAGTAGAAAATGACTTCTATCCCCGGCCGGTGCTGGCCCTGCTGGATCACTAGGGAACTGTGCCTGGCAAAGGCTTCCCTAGTAAAGGTCCCCACACGGGCTCCTGCCGTTCCTCTGACACACACAGTGCTCTCCTGGAGGCATTGTTATGATTCCTGACAGAGGAAAATCAAGATAGGTGTGAAAGAGAGTTAGGTGGCTACAAGCTGGGAGCAAGAAGGATTACAAGTTAAAACACAAATCGACTTGGCAGCCTCTTGTTTTCCCTTTGGGAGGCTTGGTGTCCCTAAATAGGGTGCATCTTCCCATCTTTTTGTTTTGCATCTTCAAATGTAGCCCTGTGTTTGTCAGAATGTCTCTGAACAGCAGTGAAAAATAAACCAACATTGGTCCCTCAGCTGCAGTCAAGCGATGAATAAAATCCTTGCATTGATGTCAAGAAAAGAGAAGGCTGTGAGTTAGGCTATTTTAAGAATAATCCATTAAACATACTAAAAAGTCACAATTGGATATACACCTATGGGATACCAAAGGAAGGTGGAAGAAAGGACATATCTCTAAACTGGAGCCAGGATCTACACCAACAAGCAAAGGGAACTTCCACAGAGCAAGTATTTTGCTTGGAACTTTCAAGCAGCTCGAAAGTCACCTCTTCCTCCAAGGGTTTCTTAGTGGGTTTCTGTCTTCACTGTTTTTCCCAGAAACCTTGTTACAAACTGTGATTCTTCTTTGGGTAATTTAGACACCAGGATGCATAAGCTCCTTCTATAGTCAAGGCACGGTCTTGCAGGCCCTATTTGTGTGTAGAAATACAATCCTGTCCTTAAGATGCTTAGAGTCCAGCTGGAAGTTATACCTCTGGGCAGCTTTTTTGTTTGTTGTTGTTTTACTGTTTGGTTTTTTTGGGGGGGGTTGTTTGTTTGTTTGTTTGTTTGTTGACCTATGCCAAATGTCTTGGCATAGCTTCTGTCCTCTGCTGGATTACAAATTCCCTGAAGATAATGACTGTGTCCCTTCCAAATGCAGAAAGTTATGCCTAGTGCTGAGCTTAGCACATAGAGCTCCATGAATACTTGAGTTCTCAGATTTGAAGGCTGCCTCCTGATTGGATGAACCGCACCTGCTCTGTATTGTGCTTCTGCTTCTACCAATCCTCCAGCAAGTTCCGGCTGTGAGGAGCAGAGAACTGAGCTCTTTCTCCATCCCTCCTTCAAGACTCCTAACCTCACAACCAAGATAGTGACACTAACCCTGCAGCCCACGGTCCCCTGCCTAGGTGTTGATAAACACAGGCTCTCAGTCATCTCCCCTCTCCTTCCACCTTGCTGAGTGCTAGGATTTAATGATTTGCTTTTCCTTTAAGTGCATTTCTAAGACAGATGTGGAAATCATCTTTTCTCATTTTAGGCTCTCTGTATGACCATTTTTGTTTCTCTTCTTCAAATGGCATGATTTGTTTCTTTCTTGATTCTATTCGAAAGTGCTTCTCTTTGTGAAGAATTTCAAGGGCTGACCAAGTTAGATCTAAAGCACTACCTTTTGGGGGAGGGGTGAGTGACATCAAGAGTTAGAATTTTGGAAAGGAAGCATAGTGTCTTAATTTTGGCTTCCCCAAAAGCAGGCTCAAAAAAGGATTTGTGTGCAAGGATTGTGATCCTAGAAGGCATAAATAGGGAACTGTATCAGTCTGTTCAGGCTAGTATCACAGAATACCATAGTCTGAGTGGCTTATAAACAACAGAAACATCTTTTACATTTACTTATTTAACTTTAAAATGGAAAAAGAACAAAAACAATGATACAGAATTTCAAAGCAACATAATAGGAAATTAACAATGGTTAATGTATTGTGTATTTTTATCGTCAAAATAGTTCCTCAGATTACAATATATAGGCATAGAAAGTGATTAAACAATGAAAGCACAAACCATTCTTTTTGATGAACTAACAGAGATTAGTAGGATAATTATTTAGCGTGTATATATATATATATAACAGATATAATATAGATATACTGTATATATAGTATATATATGTGTATATATTATAAATATATATATAGCTTGTGTGTGCATATATATAATCTTTTCCCTTCTTTCTTTTCTCCTTTCCCTCATCCCAGCTGTTCTTTCCTTTCGAGCAGTTTCCTCCCCTTTCACTTTCATAATATCTATTGTACATTTTGGATCTTATTTGCTTTTTCAGTGTCTTACACTAGGGAGACAAAATGATGTGTACACATGCAAGTGTGATTTATTTCACTTACAAACATGGTCTTAAGTTGCATCTAATTACCTATAAAAGCCTTGAGTTTATCCTTCTTTATAGGTGTTTAGTACTCTATTGTATGAAAATACCACATCTTTTTTATCCATTCTGTGGTTGATGGGCATTTGGGTTGTTTCCAAGATTCAGCTATTACAAATTGTGCTGCTATAAACATGAGTGCACATATATTGCTGTGGTACGATGGTTTTCAATTCTTCTCAAAAAACACCCAGAAGCAAGATAGCTGGATCGAACAGGACCTCTAATACTAGTTTTTTGAGGAATCTCCACACTGATTTCCACAGTGGCTGCACCAGCCTACACTGCCAGCAACAGTGGAGAAGGGTTCCTTTTCTGCCATAGGCCCACCAGCATTTGTTTTTGGGTGATTTTTTAATGATAGCCATTCTTTCTGGGGTGAGGTGGAATCTCAGTGTTGTTTTAATCTGCATTTCTTTAACGACCAATAGTGAACATTTTTTCACATATTTATTTGTCATTTGTATTTCTTTATTCAGGAAGTATGTATTCATCTCAAATGCCCATTTTTGCACTGGGTCTTTGAATCTGGGGAGCCTGATTCAATTCTTTATATGTTCTAGATAAAAGTCCTTTGTCTGAGGGACAGTTGGCTAAAGTTTTTTCCCATTCTGTGAGCTATATTTTCTCTCTGTTGGTGATTAACACAAGCATTTCTTACAGCTTTGAAGGCTGGCTCTCTGGATCAGGTATCAGGTGTGTTGGATTCAGTGCCACTGAGTTGCACACTGTTCACCTCCTATTGTGTAATGACCTGGGGAAAAGATGGCGAGCGAGCTCTCTGAGGTCTCTTTTCATAAGGGCGGCCAACCCCATTCCAAACCTTTTCCTCTTCACCAATACTACAGTGAGGGCTGTGAATTTCCAAAGCCCAAACTTCCAGGCTATAATAGGAAGTAGAAGAAGGAAGAGAAGAGACTCAGCAGACGGCGTGCTCATGAGGAGACGGCCACTCTGAACAACCGGGGCTCCATCCTCCTGAGGACCCTCTGGGAGACACTGAGCAAACACGGCTCAACCTCCAAACTCCCAGAGACCGGGAGGCTGGTGCTTTATTCACTACCTCTGCTCTCCTCTCTTTAGTTTAGGACTGTTCTTGGGCATTAATCCTGTCTTGTTCAGCATGCCCCTGAAAACATAAGAGGCAGAGAGGAAATAGGAGCTTGAGGTGAGAAGCCTTGACTTCCACAAAAAGCTAAACATTGAAGGTGCATGTGACCTCTGGGATGGCGGAGGGATACTGCCAGATGTGAAGAGCACTGGCTATACTCTCTGCTACACAAGAGAACCTAATACCCACAGGACCTACCCCTTACTGATGGTGAGAATATTGTTTCTTGGACAGCACAGAGCAGCTAAGAGAGAGGGGAACTGAAATCCAGCTCTTATTTTGTTTGCCAAAGTAGATATTTTGATTTGGGGGTGTATCCAGTTGGGAAAAAAGAGAAACTCTCTTTCAAGTTTGCACAAAACTGGCAAATGGGGTGATTAGCGGCAGCCCTAGTTACATCACCTCAATATTACAACAGATCCAAAGGCAATATAAGCATTACAAGGTCTGATTTTACATGTCTCAGTTTCTTTCATGTGGAAAAGATGACACACCAGAAAAACAAGGCAATTAAAAGCAGCCAAATTTTGCACTAGGTAAATAATTCACTTGCGGAAAAGAGGTGATTCTTAATGCAAGTAAAATCTTTGCCACCCCATTCCCTGAAATTCTCCAAGATCTTTTGCAACAATCATTAATTCATGCTTATCTTGAGCTTTATGTCCTATTTCCAGAGGAGACTTCATCTTTTTTGCCTGGCCCTGTCAAATGGTCCCTTCTACTATCTCCCCACCCCCCAACTCCCATACACAGGGGCCTTTATGCTGAGCTACATCCCCGGTCCTTTTTTATTTTTATTTTTTAGTTTTGAGACAGGGTCTTACTAAGTCATGACATTGCCCAGGCGGGGTATGACCTTTGGGCAGTCCTGCCTCAGCCTCGCAGAGTGCTGGAATTTCAGGCAGGCATCACCCCACCTCGCTGCCCTCCTCTATCTTTACCCATTACCAGCATTTGCCACCATAGCCGTGCCTGGCCCAGAGAACATTTTGGCTTGGCCAGAATCTCTTTATGCAAACTCATCTCTGCATGAGTGAGTCCCGTAGCCTCTCCCATGCTCCCCATTGGAGAAATGGTTCTCTATTTCCCACACTTACAATAGACATGCTGACTCTGCTGAGTACATTTCCTATCTTGCCTGTGCTTCTGGGCAAGGGCTTTTAATGTTCTTTCTCTTTTCCACAAACTGTGGTCTGCATGTTTTCCATCTGACTGCTTAATGGCAGGATGCCTTTCTCCACCTCACGAACAAATTGAATTTTCTGATTGTAGGTTATTTACTTAGTCTTTGAAATCCTATAACTTGTCCCAGTTATTCATACTGAATGAATAACTCCTGCAGCATGAAAGGCTCAGGGGTAGTCTCACATAACCAAACTTAAGTCAAGAACTCTACATTCTGACAGTTATAAGACATTCCAAAGACACCCTTAGAGGCCTATCTGTCATAGTAATTGTTAACCTATTGGAATCATAGAAAGTTAGGGCTGGACAAAGATTTGGAGATCACCCCAAAGCATCATCTAATGTCTGTAACTTGTAAGCTACTATAGCTTGTGATTTGATGGAAAGAAATAATGTTAAGGAGGACCTAAAATGTGTCCTCTCTCCCTTTCCTCTCCCTCTCCCTCCTCCCCACCCCTCCCTCTCCTCCCTCTCCCTCCTCTTCCTGTCTAAGTTTATTTGAAATGGGTTGGGAGAAGACATATGGTGATGAGCAGAGCTTTTTTCATGAATGTTCTGGCATAAACTTGAGATTGTCTTTTGCTACTTTTTCACAAATTTTTACAGCAGCTATGGTGGCATTGATTGACCCAGGTTCCCCGCAGATACAGTAGGTGAGTGATGGCAATTGGTGCAGAAACACACTGTGAATAAAATAAAATTTGGTCAGCCTCATATGTGGGTGGATGATCCTATTCTCGATTCTTAACGATTTTTTCTAATTGGAACCACTTGAAATCATGTGATAGCGGTTTAGGTGTCAGGAAATCTCTGTTCAAATCCCACTGACTAACTCTGTGACCTTAGTCAAGTTATTTCATTCCCTGAGCTTCCGTGCTCCCTTATTTGAGCTAATAAAATCTCATAGAAATGATGAGACAGATAAATGTACAGATACTCCTCATTTAATGACACTTCCAGTTTCTGCAAATAGGTTGCTAAATGCGTAGGACAATAAATGAGGAATTTGTATATGGTATGTACATTACAACATTCAGAACAAAGAAATGGCCAAAAGAATCTCCAACTTGATGACTTGGCTTTTATTTGCATAATTCTTATATGAGGTACTGTAGCGTATAACAGAACACAAATCTATAATACTACGATGCACAGTACAATCACCAAAAGTTATAGTTCTGTATAAATAAGGTATATTATCCAAAAAGGACATGTAGACTCTGCAAATAAGATATATAGATTGGTACAAAAAAAAAAAAGAAATAGTTCTCAAGTCCAAGAGACAGATGGAAAGTCCTAACAGTGCCCCTTAGTTGCAAATTCGAACAGTCGTTAAACAGGTAGGTCATTAAACGAAGAGTATCTGTATAAGAAAACTAATGTAGTGCCAGGTACTCTATTGATTTTAGCTCTCACCACTACTCTCTCCTGACTCTCTTACATGACTGTATTAGAAACAATCAACATTTTTTCCACATTTTTTCACGCTGTCCATGAAGATTGCTGATATTCTGCATATTTTCTATCAAAATAGTATTTTTGCACCCTGTAAGCCACATGCCGAGGTTCGTATTTCAGAAAGTTGTGAGTGAGCTAGTTTGTCTCAGTCCTCCTAGTGCTGGAGTCCGCACTGGTAGGAGAGTTCAGCCCAGTTTCAGGTTCTGTTCGTTCCAATCAATCATTGCTTCCAAATCTGAACTTCATCTCTCTGTCATGAGGCAAGTAGACAGAAAAGGCCTTTCTAACTTCCTCCCTGTGATTTATGGGTATCAGGCCTTACAGCCGACTCTTTGAGAGATGTCACCCCGTTGGTCCCCATTGTCTCAGAGGTTGCTGTCCTTCCTCTTGGAGCAGAAATTGGCAGAAGAGTGCACCATCAGCCTTGCCTCATTATCCACTGGGACTTAGTGATGAACACTCGTGGCCAACACGTGGAGAATCAGGAGTCGTTGGAGGGCTTCATCCTTATTTTCTTTTAATGGAACAATTCTGGAACTTCACTCCAAATCTTTGAAGAAAAAATGCAGATGTTCATTTTGGCAAATGCCAACAGTTGCTGGGCAACTCTGAGGAGTGGACGGGCAGGCAGCTCCTTTATTAAATTCTGTGCTGTGTCTGGAAAGACATCCGTTTTCTCCTCTCACACCCACGTGCAAAGATACCATGGGGCAGGCTCACTGTGGAGTTCTCTGTATGGCGGGCCCAGCATCTCATAACTGCTCTATGGTCCGGATTCTCCTTGAGGTGTGGTGAGTGCCATGTGTGCCATGGGTCCTCCAGCAACAGAGTCATGTGGTCTGCACATTCCTTGTCAGAATAAGTTTTTAAAGAGTAAAATATGGTATAGTACATAGTATGTCAAAGGAAACTAATTATACTGAAATACAATTATCGAAGTATTTTATTATGATACACATTTCTTTATGAATATACGATAACAAGGTCTTAGAGCAGATCTAATAATTAGCATACTTTCAAAGTAGTAAAGAGTATAAATTATGATTGGAGATACCTAAAACAACAGTGAAACAGCATAACGTAAAAATACACATGATTTTTACTGGTAATGAAGTTGTCAGTACTACTAGCATGACTGTGGTTTCTTTCCAACATTTGTAATTCAGGGAAGTTAGATTGCAGAAATTAGTAAAAATAAAGGTGTCATTTTCTTCTCATTTAGGGAGTTCTCTAAATTTTACCTTGCCAACCCCTTGGGTGTTGATGGGCCACAGTTTAAGAATCCTCAGATCTCAGTTTAAGAATTCTTGGGACTTCAACTCCCAGTGCGTGAACCAAACACCCTGGTTAGAGATTCCCACCCTCTTGGCCTCTCTTTGCCAAAGCTGTACAGCTTCAAAAGACTCAATTCCTTGCCAATGACAAAAGACAAAATCTGGACATTCAGAGCCAATGCTATACAGTCCTTAAGAGAAGGGCTTTTGTCTTTGCTGACAATAGAAGAGATTCACTGTGAAAAGATCATTAAGCACCTTTAATGTTTGGCTAGCATGCCTTTGAAGGCTCTGGAACACACCACCAGGAGAATTCATCTCCTACCCCATGGCAAATACTGCAGTGGAAAATACGGATCAGTGTGTTTCTCCCACAGGGTATAAACACTCTCCCAGTTTACATCTCCGCAGCAGCAAAGTTCTTGTGCTAGATCATGCTGGAAGCCAGCTGAGAGAGAGAGAGAGAGAGGGAGAGAGAGAGAGAGAGAGCAGAAAAACACAGAGACACAGAGACTGAGACTGAGCCCTAGCCAGAGACAGAGCAAGCCTGGGGTTTTCATGCAGGACTCTGGCTGGGTGTTCTCAGCATTACCTTCTGTCTGTTTGTTCTCTGGTGTTTGTTTTTCTATCCCCATCCCTCCTCCTTCTCTTCCTGGCTCCAATTCAGCTCTGAACTGGAGCCCCAAAGCC